>RJWH01000061.1:1797433-1953121 GCA_004363575.1 Solenodon paradoxus | reverse complement strand
ATTGGAGGGTGGGTGCATGTACAGTGCGTGATCAAGACTCTGATTGATTGCTAGTGCGCGTGATCAAGGCTCTGACTGGTTGCTAATTGATTGGTTGCTAATATTCTTGGTTGCTAATGTTTATGCTTTGTTTATGAAATAGGGAGGCGACTGTTAGGCAAACAGGGCAGTGGCTGAGGTACCTCTGAGTGTAATTTTCCATTGGATTGCATCAGCCTGGCTTTGTGGCCTGGCCCAAGTCCCCAACAAGTGCACAGCAAAAACCAAGAGAGAGCCCAAATTAGATACATAACCACAGATGTGAGGGAACTAAAAAGTGAGGAACAACTGAAACAAAAAATCAACAGGAGAAAGAAAATAATAAAAATTAGATATGAAGTTGAAAACAAAAGATGAATGAATCCATGAGCTGCTTCTCTAAAAAAAACAAACAAACAAACTTGATATACTCCTAGCTAGATCACAAGGAAAAGCAGAGAGAAAACTCTAATAACAAAAGTCAGAAATGAATGCATTGAAAATACAACTGACATCACAGAAATATAAAGGATCATGAGATTACAAGCATTTATATGTCCACATATTCATCAATCTTGAGGAAATGGAAAGGTTTATAGAATCCTATACGCCCCCAAAACTGAACCAGAATGATATGAACAACTTGAACATACCAATCACAAGCACAAAAATTGAATCAATAATAAAAATCACCCTCCTCCCCCCAAAAAGTGCCTAAGTACACATGAATTTACTAGCAAATTCTACAAACATTCAAAGAAGAGCTAATCTCCATACTCCTTAAATTCGTCTACAAAACTGAAGATGAGGAAAACTCTAAAATTCATTCTATGAGGACAATATTATCCTAATACCAAAATTAGACAGAGAGCACCAAAAAAGAAAAGTACAGATCAATGTCACTAATGAATATAGATTTAAAAATCCTCACCAAAATCCTTGCAAATAGAATTCGATAGCACATCAAAAAATTATACCCCATGATCAAGTGGGGTTTATTCCAGGAATTCAAAGACGGTTCAACATACACAAATAAATCAATGTAATATACCACATCAACAAAGAGCAAATCAAAAGTTATATGCTCATACCAATAGATGTAGAGAAACCATTTGATAAGGTTCAATACACAATCATAATGAAAAATTCCCAAAATAGGAATAAAAGTCACATAATTCAACATAATAAAAGTAGTATATGACAATCCCATAGCCAACATCATACTCAATGATGAAAAACTGAAAGACTTTACCCTAAGATCTAGAAGAAGACAGGTTTTCCAGGTTATCACTACTATTCAACATAGTTCTAAAGTCTTGGCCAAAGTAACAAGATAAGAAAAGGACATTAAAGTGTTCCAACTTGAGAAAGAATAAATAAAAATATTATGGCATAATGTTACACATGGAAAATCGTAAAGACTTCACCAAAACAAAACTGCTAGAAACAATTCATGAATACAGCAAAGTGACAGGATATAAATTCAGCACACAGCAATCAGTAGCATTCCTGTATATAAACAATGAAATAGAGAAGAAAATAAAAATCTCATTACAATGGCACCAAAAAGGAGCAAATACCTGGTAATAAATCTAACAAAGGATGTGAAAGACTCTTATAATGAAACTACAAGACTTCAACAAAAGAAATAGAAGACCCAAAAGGTCAAAGAACATTCCATGCTAATGGATTGGAAGACTTAGCTTAATTGAAATGACCAAACTACTTAAAGCAATAGATAGATTTGATGGAAGGACCATCAAAATTCCAGAGACTTTTCTTAAGGAAATTGAGCAAACAGTACTGAAGTTTGTATGGAACCACAAAAAATCTGAAATATTCAAAGCTATCCTAAGGGGAAAAAAAAGACCAGAAGAGGAATCAGATTCCCTATCTTCAAACTATACTGCAAAGTAATTGCCATCAAAACAGTGTGGTACTTGAACAAAAACGGACACATGGATTAGTGCAATAAAATTTAAAGTCCAGTAATAAAGTCCCAAACTACATGGATAGTTAATCTTTGACAAAGGAACCAAGAGCATATCATACAATGGAGGAAGGAAAGTATTCAACAAATGATGTTGGGAAAACTAGACAGATATCTGCAAAAAAATAAAAGTGGATTACTCATTTGTGCCAAGCAAAGGTTAACTCAAAATGAATTAAACATCTGGACAGAAGACTCAATACCATAAAACACTTAGAGCAAAATGTGGGAAAAATACTCCACAACATCAACAACAAATTAGTATTTAGGGAAGGAATAGTAATGGCAAAAGAAATCAAAGTAAAACTAAATAATTGGAATTACATCAAACTAAAAGCTCTGCACAATGAAAGAAAATACCACTAAAACAGAAAGGCATTCCACTAAATTGGAAAAGATGTTCACACAACATTCCTCAGATAAGAGTTTAATCTCCAAAATATTTAAAGAGCTTATATACCGCAACAATAAAAAAAGCAAACAACACCCTCAAAAAAATTGGTCGAATAACTGAATAGATACCTACTTAAAGAAAATACACAGATGGCTTTTAGAGACAAAAAATGTTCAAAAATGTTCTACATCACTCATCATCAGAGAAATGCAAATAAAAACTACAATGAGATACCACCTCACATCAGTTAGAATGGCTAAATCAGAAAGTCTAAAAACAAGTGTTGGAGGTAGAGTAGAGGAAGTTTTTACTTTACACTGTTGGTAGGAACGTAAATTAGTGCAATCTCTCAGGAAAACCGTACGGAGATTCCTCAAAAAATAAAGATGAATCTACCTTTGACCCAGCAATCCCATTCTTCAGCATATACCCAGAAGATACAAAATCTCTAATCAGAAAAATTATCAATACCTCTATGTTCATAGCAGCACAGTTCATATTAGCCAAGACATGGAAACAACCTAATGCCTATCAACAGATGACTGGCAAAAGAAGCTTCAGTATAGACACTCAGTGGAATTCTTGGCAGCTTCTAAAACAAATGGAATTGTGTCCTTTGCAAAAATCTGGATGGAACTGGAGGGATCATTACAAGCAAAATAAGTCAGACATTAAAAGAGAAATATAGACAAACCCCAACAAAATTCACAGGACACAAGACAATGGCTGCCATGTGAGTGGGAGAGGGGAGGGAAGGAAAAGAGGGAACAAGATGATATTGAAAGGCCCTAGAACCCCGGTGATGGGTATGGTGTAAAATATTCATAGACTGAGAGGCAATTTTAATATCCTAAAATAAATATAGCATTGTAAACAAAAGAAATAACAAAATTATTATTATTTAAAATTCAAAATTGAACTATCATATTATATAGCAATTCCACTTCTGAGTATTTAACCAAAGAAAACAAAAACACTAACTGAAGAAACTATCTCATTATCTGTAATTATGCATAATAACCAAGCTATGGAAACGACCTAAGTGTTCACTGACACATTTGCAACAATATGGACTAAGGGCATTATATTAAGTGAAATAAGTCTGACAGAGAAAGACTAATACACACTTCACATATATGTATAATATTAAATTTTTTAAAAGGCTCCAGGGTACAAAGAGCAAATTGGTCATTTCCTGAGGGAGAGGATTGGATGAGGAGATATGGGTAAAGGGAGTCAAAACATACAAACTTCCAGTTATGAAATAAAGATGTCATGGAATATAATGGTGACTATAGCTAATAATACTGTATAACATATTTGAACATTACTAAGATAGTAATTCTTGAAAGATTTATCACAGGAAAAATATTTTGTAACTGTATAGTGACAGATGTTAACTTATTGTGTTGATTTATTTTGCAATGTATACAAATATTGAATCACTGCATGGTGCATCTGATATTAGCAAAGTATTATGTCAATTATACCTTAATTTTTTTATAATACAAGAAAACAATGATATGGGAATAGGGAAAGGATGTGGGAACATAGATAAAACAATACTGGCCATGAATTCTATTGTATATTTAGATGTGTTTTACATAGTCCATAATTTAAAATAAATATATATATGTGTGTATATATATATATATAAAATGTAAATATAGGGCTAAAAAAAAGATGCAGTCTAGTAACAATCTAATCATGCCATGCAATGGGGAAAAATAATTTTAAATTCTCTATAAAGACAGTCACCCACAATTGTATCACAGAGTCAGTTTTATTATAATTTGAGGGGTTAGCAAGGATCCTTTTGTTTATTTTCACCCACTATTCTTTTCCATTTTTTTTTTATGTCTCAGTAGTGTTTCAGGGTCAGGAAAAAGAGAAAAGAATGCAAGAATGTGTTCTATTCATAGACAAATACAAAGCAAAAACCTTGAGTAGAGGCATTAATCTGAGCCAACAGCAAGGATAGTGGGTCTAAGGAAGAAAAGGAAGCAGGTAGGGAATCGGCCTGGAACCAACACATGTCCCCACAGGTTTCTACTTACACAAATCTCCTGTCCTCAAAAGTTTCACAGCCCTAATCCTATTTAAAAAAGTAAAAATAAAAATGTTGTCTTTGCTCCTACCCATTTTCTTCTTTGCCCCTTCTGATGAGCAAACCAATCATGTGCAGAAAGCCTTCCTCTTCTCACCTTGCAGTGGAACTGGAATGGGGAAAAGTAATCACTGATTTAGGTTTGTTGGTTGTCCCCAAGATGTCATATTGTTTGACATTTATTTTAAAATTTGAGCATAGAAATTGTGATATGCCTATATATTTAATCTACATCCCAACATTAATTTATATTCAATGGTCTCTAATCAGGTTCATTCCATGGGTAGTTCGCTAGTATTTGAAAGATGCTAATCAGAAGTTCCTATTTTAAAAGCAACTACCACAAACATTTTCAACTATTTTAATCTCCTATGAGCACTAGAGAATTTGTTAATGAGTATAGGAGATAAAGTATTAGAAATGATTTTCCCTGGTGAAATGAGAGATATAAAAACATAGATTCACTAGAAATATCTTGAATACCTTGGCAATTACAAGTGTATTAATACAGTTACTCCAAAACTTATAACTACTGCCACTCACCAAGAACTCCACCACCAAATCTTCCTGTAAAGTATTTTCTTTCTCCAGTATATATTTCATGCAGCATGTTAGGTGCCTGACAGTGGGAGTGAGCCAAGATTGCAAGGACAAAGTATACAACCGTGCCACTGGCTAAATGATTTTATATATTTGCAGGAGCTGATGTGAGACTTGCTCTCCTTATAACCTGCCTATTAGAAATGGAGGCTTGGTTGGGAACCTTCACATTAGCCAGTAATTATGGTGCTCACATCTACCAATGAAAAATTACCCATTGTGCACAGCCAACTTGGCTAAGATTATTTTGTAACAGATGTGTCCCTGACATTTCCAGTTAGGGGGTAAAAAAAACACTTTTCCTACAGAAACCTCAAGTTTCTCAAGTATTTTAACATAAACACAGTTGTCATTTTTAGCCTTGTAAGTAGAGCACAATTGTGTGCATAGCAGAGGACTACAAACTGCTGCCCAGGCATCACATATGCCCCACTGCTTGTTTCTACAAAGACAGTGAGTTAAAAATGGGTTATTATTTCAAACAGTTATAAAAACTTAAAAGAATAATAACATGTCCTGACATGTGAAAATTAAATCAGACTTCCATTGCAGTGTCCCTAAATAATGTTTCATTGAACACAGCCATGTCCGGTCACAGCCTATGGCTGTTTTTGCACCACTTACAACATGAATAGTTGTGAAAGAGGTATTAAAGCACTTGAACTCCGAGTTATGCACTATCTTGCCTTTTACAGAAAGAGGTTCTTGACCCTTGTCGTATGTATATATAATATGTATGGCATATATATATATATATATTAGGTGGTATTAGACTTAAAAAATTTCACATTATAAGGAACTAATTACAAAGAGCTAAGTTAAGAATTATTGGAAAAATAAAAAAAAATTCTTAGAGGATATATAAGCCATTCATAAGGTGGGATCGGGCTTTAAGGGAGTTTTAATACCTGCACCTTTAAATTAAGATAAATGTATGGTTATCACACATGCATAAAAGCTAATAATCTTCACCAATCCTGGTGCCAGAGCAAAACACTAGTTCAAATATATTATAAACAAGTAATAAAAAATATCTATATAGACAAAGGCAAACAGCCTCAAAGAAATATCAACACCACAATGCGTCAATCTGAAATCCATTCTTATCCATTTCCCTATTTTTTTATCCTAGTGATACATTAAGCATTTTTATTTAGCATATGTATACATTTCATGGTTTTTAATATGCCTACAAAGTCAAATTCATTAAGAAGAGAATTAAAACTTGTTGAGCTCATATTAATAAGACAATGGAAAGATTCTGATAAAGTTTTTGGGGCAAGAGAAGGTAATTAAAGCATGCACACTACTGCATCATGTCTAAATCATTCTAAAGCTATTTGTCAACAAATAGACCAAGAACTGCCATGAACAGTTATTTTAAAACAGAAGAGGAAGATACATTTTAATACACTAATCTATAGATTTCTCTGGATGCTGCATCTCTTCAATTTAACCTCAATAAGAGTCTCTTCAAGCTCGACACAAACTGCCTGTCAAAGCAGCAGCTGAGGAAAAAGTTTCCAGCTCGTTAGAATCATGCTCATCACTATCATAAGAAGCTCCTGGAAAAATAGAAAGTTAAGCAGGACAATTGAGACCCACACAAAATAAATCCAGACAGGCATATTTTTTCTAATCTAGCACTCCTAATCTTAATTGGCAAAAGCTATGCTGAGCATGTCTGACCCACTGTAATTTAGAAATTAAAAAACTAAGCTTGTTAAAAGTACACACATGCACAAATAAAAAAAAAATCCTTGAGTCTCAAGATTTATAGCCAACGTTTAAGTGAATATCCCAACCAACCACAAAGAAATTCAACACATCAATATTAGTATATGGGAAAAATTATGTGTATAAATTCAGACTGAGGAGAAAATACCAAGATTGATTACTGCTCGAATTTTTGAGTTCACACTTAAGAAAGTGTTAGGGAAATTGGTCAAATTTTTCTGGTTCTAGAAAATGACCATGCTGTCTACTTACTAAACCTTGAATGTTGAATATGTCAGAGTAATAGTAGAGATTCCAACAGGCACATAACAGGAACACTGTTGTGAGTTTAAACTGTCTGTGAGTTGTCCATCCTTTTTTTCCCTCAGAGAAATTGGTAGAGTATTTAACCCTAAGAAGCTATCCATAGCAATCTACCCAGTTCTGCTCCTGTTACTCAAAATAGACTATCAGGAACCTATATTTGCTTCACCTGAACCCAAGAAGCCATCTGCAAGCCTCTTTGGAACAGCCCTGGAACTGGAAACTCTGCATGGAAACACTACTGACCTGCATTTGGATAATAACACCCCCACCACCTCTCAAGTTCTGTCCAGAACTCAGCTCTCATTTTTGCCTGCTATTGCTTTTGGCTTCCTGTGATAGGAAGGAAAAAAAAAAGTAGTTAACTGTGTATTCTGAGATGCAAAAGGCTGGGTCTAAATCCTTGTCCCTCTGGCTTACTAGACATATGAACTAGACTAGTATTTAACTAGCCTCTGCCTGTTTCTTGTTTTGTTTTGTTTTAATCTGAAAATGGGAGAAACTATAACCACCTCTATCATCAAACTGCCCAGAAAATAAATCAGTAGTTCTCAATCCAATATTATCCCTTTATTCCAAACATTTAGTAACATTCTCCTAAACATCCTGAAGTGAATTCTTTCTACCAGGATACTCTTTTTTTAAATTAATTTAATGGCTTAATTATAAAGAAAGAAAGAAAAGAAAGGCAACAATTTGTATCAGTAATGTTCAGATAGGATTATTCTAGAAGATACATAAACTTGCACCATCCTTCACATATACAAGGAATCGCCATTAATGCAGTCTCTACAACTACTGCAAGTCCTGTGCTGCAGGCAGGGACAAACATCCAAATGAGTAAAAATTTATTTAAGTTTCAAAATAAAATAAGTATAGTCTCCGGTTCCTCTCCATTTACATGCTAGGTATACTATTTGAAACATTAGTATCTTAAAAATGTTACAAAATGACTTTGGTTTATATTCAAAACAAAAGTAGAATGTAGGCTTGAAAATTATAAAAACAGGGTTTGATCCTCAGGACGTCAGAGACCCTAATATGAGAGTTGAGTGAAGTCACTCCTTCAATACGTGGAACATTCCCCCGCCTTGCAGGAAGTTTATCACTCCTAGTCCCATCACAAATCACTGTGACAACAAAAACACCTTCACAATTTCTTCCCAGAGGGCACCACCCTCACTGAGGATCACTGGATCAAATGTCACAGAAAATACATAGGACAGTATCTACCACATTAGTGTTCGAGTTACAACTATTTTTGCTAACATTTTTTCACTTACAAGCAGTGTCTCCTACTTACCTTTGCAGTATATTATCACATTCAAAATACATACCTTTATTCAAGGACCTGTGCTCTACATTCGAAAAAAATGTGAGATGAGAGTCAGTCTACAGCTTCAACTACCTGTCTTAAAAAGTTGGTGTTTCTGCCACCATTAATAAATAGGAAAACAATGTGCAAGCTCTCCTCTACCACTTACTAAACGAGAGGAGGAAAAAAAAGAGAGAGTTTAAGAGAATGTCAATCTCAGTATAACTACAGCGCAGAAAGACTCCAGATGAGTATTGCTTCCTCCTTTAAAAGTCTTAACAGGGAACTGATCAAAGGGAATCAAATTGCAGGAACTCAAGGAATATGCATCTCTAACATGGTTTATTGGAATTGGAATCTCCATAAAGTTTTGGAGGCTTTGTCCTGTGTTTTTTCATTCATCAAACAAGTGTTAAATAAAGATTATCAATTAATTAATCCGAGATAGAAGGCTAGAATGACTTATTTCTAGGGATTTTGGAGGTCTGTGTAAGCAAGGAAATGACTGCCGGGACAGAGAAGTGCTTGACAGTCTTCAAAGACAAAGAGACAAAATCCAGCTGCTAAGGCCAACCACCCAATGTTACTCAAAGAAGAATGAGACTCTAGTAACATCATCCTACCCATTTATGTATTCTCACTTCCTAAGTAACTCAAGGCTTTAAAGATATTTGCCTAAATCTTTGACCTGATTGTCCTCAGAAACACATACTTGTCTATGCAATTGTCAATACAATAACATAGCTGTCCAAGAGTCATCTCAGAAGTAGCATATCCACCTTGTGCCTCCTGATGTGCTATCCTGAGAAGTGTAAAAATGTTGAAAGAGGAAAGCAATGTTAAATACTAAGAGCTAGAGAGACCAAAGTACAGCCCAGCTCCGGCAGCGCTTAAGAAATCTTAAGGAAAGAGAAAGAGACCTCTGGGTCTGTGGAAACCGGGAGTAGATGACAGTTCTGAGAAAGCTGTGCCTCCAGGATAGGACACGTGCGTGGGAGTCCAGGGATGCCTATGAACTAACTTGAGCTGAGCTCTCTAAAGCTGGTTGTCGAGGTCTCAGAAAGTGTCTGATCTATACCTTAGCTTCAGGCTTTCCATGAAGAATGCATCCAGGAAATAGAATTACAAGCATATAGGTATGACCAGTTGTACAGAGTTCTGGGGCCAAGTCAACCACTGAGACAGAACCAGGGATGCTTTGTAAGAGCTTCGCTCCCTGATGACAGAGTTCCTTTCAAGCACGTATCCCAGACTGACCACATTTCCTTAACATAAAAATCAGACACAATAGGATGGCAAAAAAGGGACAGGACTATGCACTGCCTACTAAGGGGCGAGGGGGAGGCAGCAAAGAACAGTCAGGCCAATCGCAAGTAAGGACTATGAGGTATTCATCAGTAATCACATAGTAATGACGTTCGGTCCGGTGGGACTCAATACAAATGACTCAGACAGTGCAAGGAATTTTGGCACCTTAAATGAAAACCAGATTTGACACCCCTATAAGCCCTGTTCTAAATGTCCTGAATAGAACACATGCCACCTTAACCATCCCAATGCTGCTTACAGATAAAATTCTATTCTTGTTGCCCATCATGGGCTTGTACTACCAAATCCCAATTTGGATTCCTGAATATATTTTTTCCATAGAATATTATTAAAAGTTATTATATTTTTAAAAAACAAGTACAACTTCAGGTTTCCTTTTAGCTAATGTGTGTCATATGATAATTTGTTAAAAATATACTGACAGTGGGTTGCATGAAGGATTTGCCATCTATCCTTCTAGTTAGATGCTGCTGAGCTGAAGAATCAGTCCATATGATTATTTGGTTCCTTAGTAGTAATTTGCTAAACTGCCTTTGGCCATTATGTCTTTGGCATATATTTAAAAATGCTCTAAGGAAGAGCTGCATGGTTTGCCATATTAGCTATACAAATATTATTGATGAAGAATATTTTATGGGAAATCCATGGGAAAAGATTCTCCAGGTTTAGATACAAAAATATTCAGTTCTCTCCTAATTTGCTGTCCTGTTTTATCTCCTGAAAACGAGCCATGTAACTGATCAATGCTTCCTCTGGAGTGGCTGTTGGAGTGTTTAAAAATGAATTTTCAATCGTTTTGCACAAAATTTGGACACCCTGGCACTAAACTGAATTGAAGAAGATCACAGCTCTCACCATCGGCAATAAGCCCTGCTGACTATATGATGTTATCTGTACAATGGGCTCTAACTGGAAAATAAAGACCTGGGATATCTGCACCCTCAACTGTATTCATGTCAGCAGCAGCGTCTACTCCATCACTGTGATGAATCATCACTTTGTGACACCCAGGAGAATCTCATCGAGCACAAGTAGGTGTGGACTTTGAGCGACCATATGGGCACCATGCATACGCTGGCAGTCATCTTGATGCCAGACCAGACAAAAATCTGTCCTATATTGTCCTACATGTCCTGCATGTCCTATAACCATACCTTGGAGTCCTGAGTATGGACAACAGGCTCTTCGCAAAGCTACTGCTGTATCACCAGAGCACTGTGGCCAGACTGTCTCAGGGATGGCTCTTCTCTTGGGCTGCACCATGAAGGTTTGGACTTGCCAAGAGAGAATCCAGACTGGGTATGAAATTCCTCAGAGCCTGCCCAAAGCCTGTCCCAACATATTGGTCACACAAGTGGTTTCAGGGTCTCAGCCTACCCTGCAGGACAAGTGGGCAGACTCAGCCAACCAGATAGTACCCTGTCTGCCCTCTACCCTTGTTCTGCTTGACCCTGTCATGAATGAGATAACCCTCACAATGCTCCATCAGGCCACACCACCAGGGCCATGTTTAATGTGGGGCTGCAGCCCCATCTCTTCAGGTTTCAGGTACAATGTTCTCACCCATCTACTATCCCCACCCCAGATGGAATGTGGACCATCTCACTCACGGTTTGGAGCTATTTTCAGACTGAAGATTTCATTACCTTTCAGTTGAAATTAAAGTTGCACAGACTGTGAAAAGTAAAATTTAAAAATGCATGCAGATTGTCACCATTAAGGTTTTTTTAAAAAAACTGCCTTATATTTTAGAATTAAAAATAATTCCATAATTATTTTTCTCAAAGAGGGAAGAATTTAGTTTATTTTGCATTGCTATTTATGATCAAGGAATTAAATAGGGAAAAAGAGGAGAGACATTAAAACTCTTAACAGAGCTCTGGGAAGAAGGCTGACATGCTTTGTTGCCACAGGAAGGTGGGGACATTCAAGTCCTCCCACACCAGGACTCATCAAAAAAGTCTCTGAGAAAATATAATGAAAGTGGATGAGGATGCAGCGCCTCCATCCCTGGGTTGTTATCATTCATACCCTCATTAAAACTGTCATCCCTCAGTTCTACAATTGTCTCCCTCCATTCCTGCCCTTATGCAATCAGCTTTTGTCAGAATCCATCTGCTGCTCTTCCCTCATTATGCCTAAGGCAGTCCGTTTTGCTTATTCCGGTAGTCTTCAGCTGATTGTCAAAGTGAGACATCCAGAGGGAGACAGGAGTCCACCTTAGATGACATTTCATTTGGCATTATCCTGGTGCTTCTTTCTGTGCATTATTTCTCCTCTTCCCAATATCTAAGGAACAGTGCAGGGAGAGATGTCCCAACTACGCAAGTCGAATCTAAGAAAGGTGCTTATTCAAGTATTCCAGAGGACAGTGTGGGGACAGTGGTAACAGAACCTATTCTCCCCAGATCAAGGATTTCATACTTGTGACACTGCCTCCCTGCCCTTTCTAGGAGTGGTTCTTTCTAGGAGTTATTCAGCCTCTCCCAGGCAGTCGTTCATTCTGATAGTGATAAAATGCCTCAAGAAACCCCTGTGCCTTCCTGAACTGCAGAAGCAAACCAATGCCAAACAATATGAGCAAAAAGAAACCTAGGACACTAAGTGCCCAGTAGTCCTCCTACCAGAGAAATAATACAAGATTCCAGAGGTGGAAACTTTCCAGATTCCTGTGTAACCACCTTACCCATGATGTCCAAATTAGTAGATGAAGTGTGAGGGAAAATGTCAAAGCAAACAGTGAACTTCCGATGTGACCCTCATTTTCATTGGCTTCTCTCTGCTTTAATGTTAATAATTCGTCTGATGAGCATCAGTTACTTTCTTAGTATGTGTTTTCCCTAAAGAGGGAGCAGATGAGAATCAATAAAGAGAGCAGAGGCTTTGAAATTAGAAAGATCTAAGCTGAAAATGCTGCTTTGTCTTTATTGGCTTTGTACGCAGGAAATATATTTACCAATTTTGAGCCCCAATTTTTCTCATCTGTAAAGCTCATCAAGAAGAGAATAGTACTTAATGACATAGGGGTTTTGGGAGAATGTCATCTCTGCATGTAAAAAGCCTGGCATTTAGTGGGAATTCAAATTATATTCATTTTGATCTTCAGATGGAATAGTTTTTTATGATAGTAACTGATTCATTTTAGCAACCATTTCATTTCTATTGATTTTAGATGACAGAATGCATCTACACATTCATACTGCCCTTTCCACCTTAACTTGTATATTTTAACTGCACCACTGAATTCTGCAGGAAATAAAGGAGGAATGCTTACCTCTGAGAATATATAATTATTGTTGACAGTCAACCAGCTTGAAGAAGCACTTCTGGATTAATTAACAGTGACCCATAATTAAACACAACAGTACTTAGAGAAAGACTTGATGGCTCCACAAAGCATTGTTTCAGAAATAATGAGTGTTTTTCATTCTTGTTTGCTTCCTAAGTGGTAGCTATCAACATTAGTTTTCCAGATTTTTAATTAAAAATGGGGGAAAATGAATAAAGCACTGCTGTCAAGAGAATCCTTTCAATATTTGCCATTTTATTATAAATTCAATACCTTCATACTCAAATATATGATACACAACACTTTTAAGAGCAGTATATATCACATTTTCCTTTAAGTAACTTGTTTCATTAAGGAGGCTATGAAGTATAAATTGCATTAATTATTGCATTCATAACTGTTGCTTTCTTAGAGAAAGAGCACTGATATTTCCCAACAGGGAGAGAAACAAAAATATAACAGGGATAAAAAGCAAAGAAAAAGAAAGTCTTTTGTTAGCATCTACCAGCATTCCAGCCCATATGAATGTATATTAGAAATAATTACATATAAATGTATATATAAGTATATATATATTCTATTGTATACTCAGGTCACTTTTCCTAGATTTTGTTATTTAAAAGTAGATTTCTCTTTTACCTAGTTCATTTCTTATTTTCAGGCATTTCAGTTGTACCCAGTTTTAAGATTTGACACAATCTGATCATTCTAATTTTCCTTAGATATCACCAAATTCATCTATAACTAGAGACTTAACATCCCATTACTTTCTGCTACCTCTGAATACCCCAAGAAGAAAATATATTAAAGGAATTTTAAGTATGAAATATAACAAACAGAATGAGTAAAGAGACAACAATAACAAAATTTTAGAATTTCTAAGCTTTAGCAATTAGGTCATCTGAGCTAATCCTCCTGCTGAAGAAATGTAGAAAAACTGATGAAACATAAAATAATCTGATGGAAGAGTGCAGAGAGCTAACAAAATAACGAAGCATTACCAGAATGAAAACTATCAAGAGGTAAGAATTAAGGCAAATGAGCCTAGCTTTGGGGGCCACTTTATCCAGAAGAGTTTGCTGATCGGTAAGAAAGATGGTAGCTGGTAGAAAGAGGGCAAAGCTGGAATCCAGTCCAAGGTCAAGCCCTAGTAAACTCCAAAGGACTGCAGGCTACATAAACAAGAGTGGAACCACGTAACCACCAAAGTATGAAACCCAATTTTGAATTATCTGTGTAGTCTAGAAAACCTCCAGATTCAGAAATTTTATTCAGTTGATCTTAGATTGCTAGTAATCGTCAGTGCTTGAAAGAAGCAAAGGAAAAATCCTGTCTGAAAGAGATATCCCAGACTTCAAATCCCTTCCATACACATTTTTATATTACATAATATATATTATATATTTTAACAAACTTTAGAATAGTTTTAGACTTACAGAAGAATTATGAGGATAATGGAGCTACCATACACCCCACACACCAATTCCTCTGGTATTAAATAACATCTCCCATCATTATGGTACATGTGGTATATTTAATGAACCAATATTGATACATTGTCATTAACTAAAGCCCATACTTTATTCTGTTGCTTTTGGGGTTTTTTGACCTAATATCTTTTTTCTGTCCCAAGATCCCATCAGGAAACTACACTGCATTTAGTCATCATATCTCCTTAGGATCCTCTTGGTTGTGATAGCTTATCAGACTTCCCTTGCTTTCTTAGGACTTTGGCGGTTTTGAGGTATACCAATGAGATTTCACAGTATGTTCCTTACTGAGAGTTATCTGATTTTTTTTCATGATTAGATTGCATTTATAAGCTTTTAGAGGAAGACTGCAGAGATAAAGTTCAGTTCTCAGTACATCATGTAAAGGGAATCTACTTTCATGGTAACTTTACTAATGATGTTGACCTTGATTAAGGCTACATTTGTCAGGATTCTCCATTGCAGTTATTCCTATCCTCCCCCTTTGTGTATTGTACTATTTATTCATTTATTTTATACTTTATATAAGTATATATATAAGCAAGTAGGAAGGCAGGCAAGAAGAGAGAGAGAGAAAGAAGCATCTATCCACCCATTTAGCTGTTTGGGTTGGTTGTTTCCCCTCTTACCGCTGGTCTTGGGTTATTATCCTGGCTTTATATGGACTATACCATCTGAAACCACAGACTTAACCACTGAACTACCAGGAAATTCTCCTGTTGGTTACTATACAGATATTATACTTAGGGAGTAGGAGTTATGCTCCACCTCTTTGAGGATGGAGTAGCTACAGAATATTTTGGAATTGTTCTGCATAGAATTTACCAGTTCTCCCCATTCATTTATTTATTTAATAATTTGTTTGTTATCAGTATGGACTTATAGATATTTATTTTATACTTTCTTTTGTTCAATACTTTATTTTACAAGTTACTCCAGCATTGGCCATTGGGAGTTCTTTCCGTTGGCTTCTTTAATGGACCTCTATCATTGTGAAGTTTTCTGAATTTTGTTTTCTTTAAATACTTCTTAACTTTCTGGCACTGCAAGATGCTCCAGACTCATCTTGTAAATGTTCTGTCCCAGCTTTAGAATCTTGATTTATTTTATTGAAGAATGGTATTGAAACCAAGATTTGAATGACAGATATGTCTGTTGCTACTAGGGTGTCATTGTTGCTAGTCTTTATTAACTGATAGAGAAAGAAAATATGCATATACTAATCAACATATATAACCTATCCACACACATGTATTTAAATAGCTATATCTACATTTCCACCTATATTAAAGTAAGCATGAGTTTATGCTGATAGCTACAACTCTACTCCATTGCCAGATGGATTATTCTTAACTCTTCTTGCTTGTCTGTAACCTCACACTACAATAGTGAGAAACTTGGTTCCTCTATTTACTTAACTATTCAATTCCAGTAATCATGTTACAGTTGTTTCAGAATTGTTAACTATGGAAAACTATTTTTTTTAAGTAGAGTATCTCTTTATGTATAGTTTCTTCTGTCTTCAGTTTTCAGACACCACTTATTTCAACAGTTTTTAGACCAGCTTTTCTCCCAACCCTTCAGTGAAATTATTTCACATATTTTTAACAGTTAGATTGTTTTGTCACAATTATTTTAGTTAAGCGCTACCTAAAGGTTTGTTTTAAACTTCACTTTTAAAGATTCCCTCTTCTGCTCTAAAGTTCTATGGATTTTGAACAATATATAGTGTCATGCAGTACAGTCTTACACAAAATAGTTTCACTACCTAATCTCCTGTGATTCACCTATTCAAAGCATATATACACCTCAAAACTTTTGCAACTACTAATCTGCTTTGCCTGTTTGCCATTTCTAGAGTGTCATATAAATGGAATGATTGCTTCTTAAAAGACTGGCTTCTTTCACTGAACAAAATGCATTCATGTCTTTGTAAGACATCATAGCCCATATCTGCTTACTGTTAATAATAGTCCATTGCATGGATTGACACAGTTTGTTCATTAATTGATCTACTAAAAACATCTTGGGTGCTTCTGAATTTGAGCAATTATGAATAAATCTAAAACATTTAAGTAAAGGTTTTTGCATAATCATTCATTTTCAAACTGGGTTAATATTTAGGGGTATGGTTGCTAGGTTGTGTGAAAAGACTGTTTAATTTCATTATGAAAAAAAACTGTCAAACTATTTTCTAAGGCGATTATATCAATTTTCATCTCCACTAGTAATGAATGATGATTTCTGTTGTTCTGCATGCTGACTGATGGTGTCAGCTTTGGGTATTTTTAACTTCAATCATTCTAGTAAATTTGTGGTAATACCTCAACAATGTCCCGATATGAATGTCCTTAATGACAAGTTATGTTGAGAGTCTTTTCATATGATTACTTCCATCTGCATATCTTTTTTGGTGATGTATTTTGTTCAGTTCTTTAGCTCACTTTTCACTGAGTTATTAGGTTTTCCTAGTGTTGAGTTACCTGTGTATTTTGGATACAAGTCCTTTATAAGATAAGTGTTTTAAATTATTTTATTTCAGTTTGTGAAATATCTTTTAAGTTCTCTTATAGTGTCTTAAGCAGAGTAAAGTTTTCATATTAATCAAATCTTATTTTTTTCCTTCATGGATCATGCTCTTGTGTTTTATCTAATATTTCATCATGAAGGCTAAGGTCATGTAGATTGATCTTGCATTTTTCTTCTAAAAAGTCTATGTGGATTTTACATTTAACTACAGGATCCATTTTAATGAATTTCTCTATAAAATGTAAGGTCTGTGTTTAGCTCTATTTTCTGTTTGTATTTTGGTTTATATTTTGGGGTACATATGATACCATTTGCTGAAAATATAATTCTTTCATCATTGCATTATCTTTGCACCTCTGTCAAAAATCAACCGCATTATGTGAACCTACTTCTAAGCACTTTATTCCATTGATCTTTGTGTATAACCTTTTGATAACTGGACGTGATCCTGATTACCATAATAAAACTATTAAAATACAAGATTGGACGCAAAGCTTTTTAAAATAATCGTTTATATAAGGAGGTAAGACAACATGAATAAAAAGTAGGAAAAGCAAGATATTGAAAATATATAGAGAACTTTAGAATTTGAAATTATTGAATAATTCTTACTATAGTCAATGAGATAAAAGACAAGATTAAGATATTCAGCTCAGAGGTATAAAAACTTTTTTAAAGGCTGAAGCCAGCATAAAAAAGAACAAAATGGAAATCCCAGAATTGAAAAATACAAGAGTTGAAATGAATAACCGTAAATTAGAGCCAGCTACAGAGAAAATAGTGAAACCAAAGATGAGTCAATATAATGAAAAAATACAGGGGAAAGGGTTATGAAATGTGAACATATGAGATACACAGAATATAGTAAGATGACCTGAGATTAAAAAATGGGACTATAGAATAAAAGGGAAAAAGAATAGGTTGAAATAGTATTTGAAGAGGTAATGGCTGAGACTTTTCTAAAACAGAGCTCAAATATTAAATCTATAGGTTTAGGAGTTGAACAAACCTAGGGTTATAAAAATAACACAATATCCACAAATTGGCACATCATCATAAACTGCTAAAAACCAAAGACAAAGTTAAATTCTTTAAAGCAACCAGAGGAAAATGATTACCTTCAAAGGAACAACAATTAGGCCAATATCTAATTTCAATAGAAATAATGGAGATCAGAACACAGTGGAATGTTATTTTCAAAGTGCTAAAAAGCAAATGAACAAGATACATTCTACACACATTACACTTCAATAATAAAGGTGAAATAAAGACATTTTTATCAAAAACTAAGATTTCATTGACAGCAGAATTTCAATAAAAGAAATATTCAAATGTATTCTTCAAGTAAAAGACAAAATTCTTTGGAGACAGATGAAGGAGTTACGAAAACCCAGTTAGGAAGCTCAGACAGCAATTTCGTCCACCCAAGTGTGTACATAGCTGAGGTCCCACCCAGCTAAAAACACTGACCAGTGACCTTCAACAGTGCAGCACAGTGAGATCACTTAGCACAGCCTGAGGCTCATCTGGACACAAAGTCTAATCAGTGGCAGCATCCATTTAGGGAGCACAGTATGAGATTCCACTTGACCAGAAATGATTACAGAGCCCAGCCCACAGGACTGCCCAATTGTGGCATTCAACCAGAGGCAACATCTTGTCAGGGAACAGAGACTGCAAATTTTTACAACCTGAGATGCTTGCAAAGCACAAATTAGTGACCCACCAGACCACAAAGCATTGACAGTAGCTCTATCCAACTAAGACCACCCAGTGGCTTTGCTTAAATGCAGAGGCCAGTCAGCAGACCTACCCAATAGTGGAGCCCAACAAGCAGCAGCACTTCCCAACTTCAGCGCATGTGCAATAGCTTCACCCAACTAGAGATACTAAAAGCAAGCCTGGTCACACACAGACACTACCAACTGACCCTCTCAGTACCCTAATTTGTGCTGACTAGTGCAGGTATTTTTCTGCAAGAGTACACCTTTAAAGTCTAGAAGAGAAGACCACTTATACAAATGTGAAGATACCAATGCAAAGATACAAGGACCATTAAGAATCAGGTAAACATAAAACCACCAAAGGAAACATAAATGTCTAATATCTGACACTAAGTAAATAAAGTTCATTGAAATGTATGACAAAGAACTTGTAAAATATAAGAACACACAGAAAACTAAATGAAATTATGAAAAAATTCATCAACAATACAAGAAGCTCAACAAAGAAATAGAAACCATAAAAAAGAGAAATCCTAGTTTAAACTGAAGAATTCAGTAGAGAGTATCAACAGCAGACTTGACCAAATAAAATTTAAAAATTCACTGATCTCATAGATCATTTGAAAGCATCCAGTTAGAGTTGTTTAAAGTAAAAAAAGAGTTAAAGAGAGTGAAGAAAACTTACAACAATCATGCATCAACATGAAAATATACAACATGAGAATTCCAGGAAGAGATGAGAATGGGAAAGTCTTTTAAACAATAATGGCTGAAAACTTCCCAAAACTGGGAGCAAAATACACATTTAGATCCATGAAGCCCAAGGGATCCCAAATAGGGTGAATCTAAAAAGAGTCACCTTCAATTAAAATTAAGTAGTCAGAAGCCAAAGGCAAAAGAGAAATTTGAAAGTAGAAAGAAAAAAGTAACTTGTCAATTCATGGGAACCTCCATAAGTCTATATGTAAAATTCCTAGATACAAAATTTGCAGTATAGGAGTGAGTGATAAGATATATTCAAAATATTAAAAGAAAAAAATTACCAACAAATAAGAAAATATATAACAAGGCATCCTTCAGATATGTAGCAGAGATAAAGATTTCACCAAACAAAGAAAAGCCTTTCTTACTTATAAGAAAGTGTTTCTTATAAGAAACACTAAAGGTCATTCAAACTGAAATAAAAGGATGCCGATTAACAAAATAAAATATATGAATGTATAAAACTTACAAGTAAAAGCAAATATACAATCAAAGCCAGATTATAAAATATTGTAACAGTGGTACATAAATTATTTACAATGCCAGCTTAAAAGTTAAAAAAAATGTACTGAATATAACTATAATAATTTGCTATTTGATACATAACATAAAATATATATATAAATGAAAACGTGTGGGATAAATAAAATTCTATGGCTTCTGTATGCTATTTAAGTTAAGTTGCAATCAGCTTAAAGTAGGATGTTATAGCTATAATATATTTTGTGTAAGCCTCATAAAAACCACAAAAGAACAACCTGTATTAAACACACAAAAGATTATGATAAAGCAATCAGAGCACTCCACTACCAAAAGTCATCAAATTTAAAGGAGATAGCAAAAAGAAAATGTCAGCAGCATTTCCATATTGCTCATAAAATAATTTAAATCCATGGATTAAATTCTTTAATCAAAAGACACAGAATGGATAAATAGATTAAAAATCAAGATCTGAAGACATGCTGTCTGCAAAAGACTCGCTTTAGCTCTAAAAAAACACATAGGATGAGGGAGAAATAATGGGAAAAAGCATTTCAAGCAAATAATAAAAGAATGAAGGGATACTTATACCTATAATAGATAAAGTAGATACTAAGTTAAAATGTTCACAAGAGATAAAGTAGGTTATTATACAATTATCAAGAATGAATTCAAAGAATATATAATAATCATAAATATTTATGCACCAAACATCATAAAATACAAATGCATATATATTAATAGAATTAAAGGAGAAATAAAGAGGAACACAATAATAATCTATCAATGGATAGATCATCTCAAGAACCAATAAAGAAACAGTGGATCTGAAAAACACTATAGACGAAATGAAACTAGTAGACATACATAATATTCAATACAACAACAGTAGAATACACACACAACTCCAGTACACATGGAACATTTCCTAGGATAGATCATAAGTTTGGCCAACAAGTGTTAGAAAATTTAAGATTGAAATCATAGCAAATATATTTTCTGACAATTTATGAAACCAGAAATCAACGACAGAAGAAAAGCTAAAAAAATCGCAAATACATGGAAATTAATAATACATATCTGAATGATCATGGGTCAAAAAAAGAAATTAAAAGAAAAATAAAAAATATCTTGAGACAAATAAAAGTGGCATTATAGCATACCATAATAACAGGATTCAGGAAAATAGTTCTTAGAGGAAAGTTTATGCTATAAACACTTACATTAATATAAAACTCAAATAAACCACCTAACATTACACTTTGAAGAACTAGGGAAAAAAAGAACAACTAAGCCCAAAGTTATCAGAAGAGAGAAAACTATTAAGATTAGAGCAGGATACATGAAGTATAAAATAGGAAAACAATAGAAAAGATTAACAAAACTGGGGCTGTTTTTCTGAAATAATAAAATTTATAAATCTCTAGCTAGAATAACCAAGAAAAAAAGAGAGACAACTCAGAATTAAAGTTGTAACTGAAACCACAGAATATAAACAATCATAAGATACTACTAATAGAAACAAGTTTAATACCAACTGGACAATCTAGAAGAAATGGATATGTTCCTAGAAATATACAACTTACCAGAATAGAACTATGTAAAATAGAAAATTTAAACTGATCAATAAAGAACAAAAAGACTGAATCAATAACCAAACCCCTCCCTACAAAGAAAACAGATAGTTTTACTGGTGAATTACACCAAACATTTAAGGAATAAGGATATAGACCAGGATCAAGTGAAATTTCCTGTGGAACATAAGACTGTGTCAACAAATGAAAATCAATAAACACATCACATACTAGAATAAATGATAAAAATCATATAATCATTCTAATATACACAGAAAAAACATGTTATAATATTGAACGTTCTTTCATGAAAAACTCTCAAGAAATGGGGTATAGAAGGAATGTACCCCGGGAGCACCCTGGTGGTTTATAAGTCTGTGGCCTCCAACCAGTGGTTCAGAGGTGAGGTGGGGATGGAGGGCTTGGGAGGGTACAACTAAATAAAATGAATAAATCTTCTTCCTCCTCTCTCTTCCTGCCTGTCTGCTTATTTAATTCCTTCCTATACTTTCCTTTAAAAAAGACAAAATAAAATATCTCAACATAATAAAGTTTACATATACAAATCCACAACTAACATTATACTGAATGGTGAAAGTTTGAACACTTTTCCTCTAAGATCAGTGACAAGACAGGGCTCCCACATTCACCAATCCTATTTAATATAATACTGAAATTCCTAATTAGAGCAAATAGGCAAGAAATGGAAATTTAAAACACACATATAGAAAGGATGAAAAAAAAAAACTGTCTCTTCAAATGGCAAAACCTTATTTAAAAAAAACCTAAATACCACCAGAGAACTGTAAGAATTAATAGTAAATTCAGTAAATTTGCAGAATACAAATATCAAATATAGTCTGTTGTATTTCCATGTATTAACAAACAACTATCTAAAAAGAAATAGAGAAAACGATCCTATTTACAACAGCACAAAAACAATAAAATGCTTAAAAATAAATTTCACCAAGAAAATGAATTGTCTGTACAATCATAATTATAAAGATATTGATGAAAGATATTGAAAAAGACAAAAATACATGGAAAGATATCCTGTGCCCATGGATCAAAAGAATAATTATTGTGGCATTGTTCACACTACCAAAGCCATTTAGAGATTCTATGCAATCCTTACCTAGATTCCAACAACAATTTTGATAAAAGTGGAAAAAAATCTAAAATTCATATGTAATTACAAAAGACCAAGTGGTTAAAGCAATCCTGAAAAAGAATAAATCTGGCAGAATTACACTTCCTGATTGAAAACTACATTACGAAGTTACAGTGAATAAAGAGTATAATACTACCCAAAACAGACACATAGATCAGTGAACAGAATCAAGAGCTCTGGAATAAACCCATGTATATACAGTTAACTAACATTTTTACATAGAGTCAAGAATAAAAGATAGTTTTTTAGCAAACAGTGTTGGAAAATTGGATATTTACACGCAAAAAAGAGAAAAGAAAAGAAGAGAAACTGGATACTCCTCTTAACACCACTCAGAAAGCTTAACTTGAAATAAATTCCATACTTAAATGTAAGACATGCAATAACAAAGCTCCCTGAAGAAAGCATAGGGGAAAATCTCCTTGATATTGGTCTTAGCAATGATTGTTTATATATGAAACCAAAAGTACAAGTAACAAGAGCAAAATAAACAAGTTGTACTATGGCAAACTAAAAATCTTACACAGTAAATGAAACAACCAACAAAATATGCAATTTATGAAATGGAAGAAAATATTTGCAAACTATATATATATATATATATATATAATAATGGGCTAATGTAAAGACTGTATAAGGAATTCATACAACTCAATAGAAAAATAGTAATAATACTCTGATTTTAAATGGGCAATGGATCTGAATATACATTTTCCCAAAGAAGATATTCAAATCGCCAATAGGTACTTTAAAAGAAGCTCATCATCACTAGCCATCAGGAAATCAAATGCAAATCAAAACCACAATGAGATATCACCAGGGAGAACCTGTGGACTCAAAATCTTTGGAGTTCCTAGGTGGAATTTGAAACTGTCCCCCATAGTGACCCACCACAGAAGACTCAAAATCTTTGGAGTTCCTAGGTGGAATTTGAAACTGTCCCCCATAGTGACCCACCACAGAAGACAAGCAGAGATCAAAGAAAGCAGAACATCCTGCTTTGCTAGGTGGCAGTTTTAGTAAGCAAGGGAACTTAAATACCAGGTTTATCTTGCAAGCCAGGAGAGGAGTAAATCTCTGCATCTGCCCACAAGAATCTTAAAAGTTTATATTAATGTCATGTATTTAGTCCAATGGTTGCAACACTTAAACTTTCAAGGCCACATCCTTGAAAATGGTTCCCACTGTGGGAATGATGGGCAGAACCTACCTTCCATGGACAGGGGAAATGAGAAACTGACTGCCTAGGCTCAGCTTGTCAGTCAACCCACGATCATGTCCTCCGGATGACCTCCTCCAACAGATCCCCAGATGACTTCGGTGAACAAAAAGCAAGAAATACAACAACTGAAGAGGGTTAGAAAGCCCTGAGAAGTACAGACTAAAGTGCTTAACCATATGAGAAAGAAAGAAACACATCTGGGGCAACATTTAGGAATCTATTGTTTCGTATGTAGAAAACTAAGGGGGAGGAAATGAGACAACTGAAAAAACCATCACAGGGATAGTGGTTAGCAGAAAGGAAGTGGAGAGGTAAATTGGGTTAAGGGGTCAATTCTAGGGTGAAGGATAGACTTGGACTGTTACGCTTGAACTTAGTATATTTTATAGAGAGGTTGATTTATAATGATGCATATCTGAAGCCTATATAATGTTATAATGCCAGGTTATTATGTCAATAAACATTTTTAAACAGGAAAAAATGGGGTATAGACTCTTGGGTTCAAATCCATCTCTTCAATGTATTCCTTAGTTTCTTCAATGTAAAACAGAGATTAAAATAGTATCTGTCTCATAAGATACGCTCTAAGAACAGCGTGTCACGATGAGCTCCACATATGTCAGTGCGTGCAGTGTATGCTGGCTCAGCTACATGTAGCATGTAGACAGTCACTACAGTCAAAGTCGAACAGTCAATAAATGGAAAATACTATGATACTGAAGCAAGAGGAAGGGAGGGTGAGTAGATAGTTACGGAGAGTGGGAGGGTGGTGTGTGGAGGGGAAGATATTCACAATATTTAGTATTTGGTAATATTTAAAAGTTAAAAAAAACCAAAAAGCAGTAAAAGCATACTATTTAGAAGAACAAATGAGAATACTAGGATTATTATTAAAAACTAAATGTAGTTGTCTTCAAATGAAGGCATTACATGTTTTTTTAAACTTGTAGAACTATTTGACTTTTTAATCTCTATGAACAACAAATTAAAAATTTTTAAACCAGATTTAAACCCCAAAAACGTATAAAATTGGAGGGAAAAAAGGCAATTTATAAAGCAGTACATTTCTGTGAGACTGGAGATAGCTTTGCTATCTCTGGAGATTAACATATATTGAATAACCACATACTTCCAGGAATAGCAATTAAGTTCATTCAATGGATGTGCCTTGTGTGTGTCATTTTGGAAAGCATTTGACCCTGTCAGCCTTCTTTTGCATTTGGCAGAACTTGCCCTGACTCTCCATGTCACGGTAACAGGTGAATAACTAAGAAAAAAAAAATCCTTCTGTGTGGGGACACTTGTTTATAATGGCATTCAGGGTCCTGGAGCTAGGCTGACAGATGCTCCTCCAGAAGGTTAATGAGATAAAGGTTCCTCCAGCTGGCCCTTAAGCAGAGATTACACCTGAGGGGAAGATAAGCAGATTATTCCAGAAACAGACACTGTTACATGCTCTTCGTAAATTAGCACCCTCCTAAAGGTAAATCGAGAAGGTTATCCTCACCCAGCTGGCACCAATATTTAATTATTTTTCATGTTTCTGTTGGTGTATTTTTTTTTTTTAATAAGATTTGGGACTGTTCTGTGACTGTTACCAGAATTACCTATGCACAAAAATCATTATGCATTTGGAAACTAGAAGGGTTATTTTTGTTTTTTGGATTTTTCTCCAAGTTCAAGGAACCAGAGGTAAGTTATTTAAATATTTACTTTTAAAATTGCTTACATATGAAACCTCTTTACAGAAATGAGCATTCAAAATGCTCACAAGTCCATCTCCAGATGAGAGGAATGTTACTTTCAGTTCTCAGTGACTCTCGGAGAGGGGAGGAGGAGGACGGGAAAGAGAAAAGACAAGCTAATTTTCTTAAAAAAAAACAGCCAGCCATGCTGCCCATGATGCAGCTCAGCCTCTCTAACATTCAGAGTTTTTATGACAACCAAATCAGAAACTTGGTTATTATGAAGCTGTGTGCATAAAAAACTAGGCAGTGCTTGTTCTTAAGGCAATTCTTCAACTGAATTTAAAATTACAGGAAGCCACAAAACAGGCATATTTAATAAAAAAATAATGAATTAAAAAAATATGTTCAAAGAGGCTTCCCTTTTTTTTTTTTTTTTTTTTTTTAGGACAAACCAGATCATTCTAACATGCTTGATATTTTTAAGATATTTGAAATCAATAATATTCAGTTCTGGCTCACCCTGGTGGAATACCCATTGCGGGCAGTCTACATACATATCAAGGTCGCAGCTTCTTGTTCTGGTGGCAGGAACAACCAAAATGAACAACTAAATAAAATAAATAAAATGCTCCTTCCTCCTCTCTCTTCTTGCCTGCCTGCCTCTCTTCACCTACCTGCCTGCATCTTTCCTCTAAAATTAAAAATAATAACATTCAGTTCTTCTTTGAGGATAATTAAATAACATTTTAATTGAAACATTGAAAATGTCCATTGAAAAGTAGGACAAAAAATTGTTGCATTTGTAACTAACGAAATAATGATCCAGCAATTATTTAAAATTTAACTTTTTAGTGGTTGCCTTCAGAGAAAAGCAGTACTGGAAAGGTTGATATAAAATTATCCTTTATGTTTTGTTACTTATAAATGATAATGAACAAAGCAAAAGTTTACTTTCCTTTCAACTGTCAAGAATATTTTATGAATATTTTAATTAGAAAATTATGGGATTCCAGTGTATTTTCAATTTAATCTGCTGAGGAATTTGTTTCACAAACAACCAGGCAACTCAACTTATTTTTTCAATTTAATTCATTATATTATCTAATTTAACTCTCATTTTCTGTTTTCATATTTTACATAACATTCATTACAAATATATATAGGAAGCTGAGTAAAATGAATTCACAAAAAAAAATCTACAATTTGGTATATGCCTATTTCTATGAAACAATGTACTACAACTGCACTAGAAAAGAAAACTAACATATTCTTTGGGGCTTTTTATTCTGTGAGAATTTCAAACTTGTGAATTTCTGTTAATCTTCAATTAGTAGGATCTACATTAACTAAAGTTTATTACCTTGGCCAAACTGCTTTCCCATTTGTAATTAACTATCTTGAGTGTATTTACATAGAAAATGGTTTTAGGAGACAGAAGACAAGTTAAACTCAATACTATTATCTTGTAAGCATGACAGTTGGATATTTAAATTCAAGCATTTTCTTTTTTTAATTAAAGATTTGAAAAATCAGAACTGAAAAATAAAGTTACTCATTATACTTCAATTCAAACACAGCCTAAGCTAGCTAGCTCCTTCACGTCCTACAGTCTGTTTTATACATATATGCTTGTTTTTTGCATAACAGAAGTTCTGTATACAATTTTATATCAAGTTTTTGCACTTCTATTTTGCACACAGTATGGAAGCTCTATGTTGCCATCTAATTATGACAAATACAATTTTACTGACTGCATCATTTTCAAATCAGTTGATATATCGTGATTTCACTTACCTAAATATTCATCGAAAGAGAAAAAATTGTTTTCTAGTTATTCTGCTATTATGAATGACATTGCAATGAACATCTTTGTGTGTAAACTTCATTAAGTATTCTTAGCATATATTCACTAATGTAAAACTATTGAGTAAAAGCAATATAATCAGTGTTACGGTATTTAATTCATACTACAAAAATTGCTTCTCAAAAGTTTTCCTGTGTCCTTAAGAGATTTTCCCAATTTGATTCCATAGTTTACCATGCTCGACACAGACTAAGAGATTCAGAGGCATGCTAATATCCAAAAGGTTTCCTTCAAGCCTTGCAGTTTGTTAATATAGTTTTTGCATAGACATACAAGTGAAATGGCTTTGATTTCAAAACATGCATTTAAAAAAATTGTTTAGCATGACAAAAGATAGCTCAAGAGTTTCAAAAAACAATTACTTCATCTAGATACCAAGGCTCCTTGCTTCAATATTCATAATGGGGACTGTAGTCACTTCCAGTGTACATGGCACTGCTTTATGCTCTTACCTTTTCACTTCACAAAAATAATTTCACCTAATTGCTTGTGGTATTCTGATGTGTGGGAGAAAGAAAAGAGAAAAAAATCCATCAAAAAATAGAAATGTCTCTTGCTATGTATCTTTTGCTTTGCATTGGTTATACTAAATGAAACCTTTAACTAAGTTATTAGTTCACCAAGGTAGGGTAATTATTTTCATAGCTGTGAAATGTTTGCATTTGAAGACATTATTTCTTGTTAATCTTTTATTACTGGGATATGTTCTCATTTCATAAAATTACCCAGGAAGATATTCTCTGCTCATTGTGGCTCCATTAACAGAGAACATGGCTTCATTTGTATACCCCAAATAGCTGTCCAATGGCAGTCACATTAACTTTGCAATTTTTATATTTTGCTTGTCTGTACTACAGTCTCAGGACAGTGGGATTCAAAAGGTTCAAAACAGATTTTGTTGCTCAATTATAACTCAATTATAGTTGTCCTCAAAATTGAAGCTGTGTAAATTGAAGACACTGTGTGGCCAAATGAACAAATTGTGGCAGCGTACCTGAAACTATTTACTAGATTATGTATACTTGCTTTAAAAATAAAAAATAATTGCTGCTGAATGGTACCTTTATGCTTGTATCGCTGATCACACTAAAGAACTATTACATGTGTGAGCACTAATTAGTGCTGACATGACCCACTGCTTGTTTAGTCACTTTTGTCAATCATGTGCATTCAGCCACCTTGAACATCAAATGTATTTGCATCATCTCTGGTCCTGTATGCCTTTGGTGCCAGAATCATGTTCACAGATTTTATGCTGTTTTAAATAATACATCTGAGGCAATAAAGATTATTCTTCACCACAGTCTCTAGGTTTATAATTCATTAATGAATGTGGCAAAAATCCTAACCTCGTCACTATCTAGTGAAGTATCAGGCTCCAGAGTGACAGGTCTCCATTCACCTTTTCTTGCTTGGGGTAAATAGGAAAGACACTTCTGCATTTATGGAACAGTCACTGTTTACATCATCCCTTCAAACACTGCAAAGCAGCTTACTGAAAGGGAAGAAAGTCACTTAACACATTGTGAGTTTTAAACTTCCAAAGTACACAGTTTTCAGCGACCATTGAGTCCGCACTCTGAGTAAAAGAGACTGTCACTGGGATTTTAGTCTCACAAACTAAGAGCACCAAATCACAATGATTGAGGGGGTACATTTTTGCTCTGGGTTCTAGACAAGTGGCTCGCCACACCCTTTAATGAGTTTTTATGATCAGCCGGTACAGGCTTGGAAATGAGCATTCATATATGAAAATGCCACTGTCAAGTCTGAACCAGAGCTTCATTCTTGTAATTATTTATTGAGATTATATTCCAACTGAAGCACCTGTCTTTCCTACCACAGTGAATATAGAAAGAATATGAAAGAGCTCAGAACAGGGATAAATTCTTCTAAGGATATGGCTGTCTTTAGACATAATCTCCCATTTACATTCAGTCATTCTTGCAGAAAAAATGCCTTTCAGTGTGCCTTTGTAAAGTTATCTTAATTCATCTCAACTTGATTTTCTTCATTCATCTTTCATCCCCTCCCCCACCACAGACAACATCTATTTTCATAATTGTTCCCCCTGAGAAAGGTTGAAGGAAACTAAATCAAAAGGAATTTTATGGAGATAAGTCAGAAGCTCAAAACTAATGAGAAATTTCCCTTCATAAGTACTTTAAATTCATACAGAAAATAATATATGAAGGACTAATTTGTCTTAAATATTCCAGCTATGTTTATGAAGAAACAGAAGTTACCTTTAATTAAACCTAACTATGAAATTCAACAGTGATATTGCTAACATTGTATTCAGTTAAGACCTGGTCAAAACATTTGTAGAGAGCAAATTATATTAACAATACTTTAGCTTAATATTCATCTTCTAAAAATTCAAATAAATTTTAATTAATCCAGCTATACTGTATTTACTTATTATTCTAACAGGTTTTAAATCTTTGTAGCTCTTTTTATATTTTACTAATAGTAATAGTCTCACATCTTTCTCTCCAATTTTGATATATTTTATGTCCTTTTCTTATCTAACTGTGCTGGTTAGAAAGCTCAATACTATATAATATATAAAATAGTGGACATCCTTGCCTTATTCCTGATCTTAGAGGAAAAGGTTTCAGTTTTTCCCCACTGAGTATGATGTTGGCTATAGATTTGTCATACATAGCCTTTTTATGTTGAAGTATGTTCTGTTTATCCACATTTTGGAGGGTTTTTAATATAAAAGGATGTTGAATTTGCTCTGCATAAGACAGCACTGATATATTTGGGTATAGAGAGGATAGGTTATAGGAATGTATATATTTTGAAAAAACTGCAATCTTTTACTATACACAGTTAAAATGAAATAAATGCTTCATGAGGGCAGAGACTATGTCCATCTTGTTCTCCATAATATCATTAGCAAACCATTTTTTACATAAACCACTGTGCTTCTTGCATTCTAAGTCTCATTTCATGCTGCTATCTTCTATACATAGCCCTAAAGTCAGAGATTTGGGACTCATATAAGACGTCCTCATATCTAATTTGTCACCAAATCTTATCAAGTGATGTTCTAATAAACATTTAGTGATCATCTCATCATGAGTAAAAATCATTATTCATAATGTTTACTAATATCCTTAATGTAAATACTCCTGCAGTGGGCAATTTCAAACTACCAACATGACGTCACTTTGAATGTGCGCAGTAGGCTCTCATGAACTAGCCAGATTTGACTCTGCTTCAATGCAGAACTGCATTATCAATGTCAATACCAACCTTCTTCATTTTTCTTTCCCCCCTGCAAGGGATCATACATAACTGTCTTTGCTCAGGTTCTGAACTTTGACCTCTCCATTTCCTAGCTGTCAATCAACAACAAATTCTGTCAATACTGTCTCAGAAATGCTCCTGTACTTTTCCAGCTTTAACTAACTTTGTTAGATCACATTGCCTTGCTTGGGAAAAAACAACAACGAAGGGAATGAAACAACTTCCAAAGCATCCCCAATGCCTTCAAAATAAATCCAATAATTTTTTGAGGGTCTTTATAATTTGGTCTCCACTTTCCTTTCCATTCTTACATATAGAGACTGCTTGAGTCCCTGTCATGGGCTAGATTCATTGTTTTCTGTACATCTCCTGACTTGGAAAATACAAATCAAGAATATACAAAACAAAATAAATGATGTTGGAATAGAGGGTAAGTTTATGGTAGTAGTGGTCAATGAAACAGAGTCTAGGTATTGGATCCTTACAGATATTGAATATACAAAGCATGGTTAATGGATGATTTGTGGAGAAAGGCATTCGGATTAGCCTAAACATGATGTGGTTATTATCAATTATGATGTTTACAATTCTGATTTTCTAATTTATCATATGATTTACATATGCTCACTCAGAATTACTTTTTAATATAAAAAAACTTATGATAAAACAAAACTCTCCTCTGAAGAGCATCATGACCAGCAGCTTCTTATTTTGTTCCTATATCTTTAAATGCAAATGTAAGAAGAAGAAAAGAAATCTTAGGTTACAAAGAGTCATCATGAAAATTCTGTAGGGAGAATTGTACCTAAATAGTAAATATTTCAAAGTCATGCAAGTGTTATGTCAGTGGAAAGCATTACATTTGTATTTTTCTGTTGAAATTTCATGTTTTTAAGGAATAAAAATGTTTTTATTTTAGTTTACATACAGGAAAAAAGACTGTACAAAACATAGAGACTTAATAAAAGGCTTACTTCCCAGATAAAATAAAATATTCATAGCATTTTAGAAGTCCTCCATGAGCTCTGCTAGTATCTCTTATCATGGATGTTGTGTTATTCATGTCATTGCTGTTTCCACTTATTGATATAGTCCCTAAATAATATACTTCTTAGTTGTTTGTGTTTTTATGTAAATTATATTAGGCTAATGTGTTCTCCTACAATTTAGTTCTTTGGCTCAGCATTATGTTTTTAAGATTCATTCACAATCCTGCATGATGCAGACCTGGGGCAAAAGCTTACATGTTGCTCCCCTTTAGAGAGTGCATTCCAGGGAACAAGAAGAAAAAGAAAATGCCAGGTGAGGCCTTGAAAAAGGAAGTGCCTTCCATTCGTTTATTTCTACCCACTCACTAAGCTGCACACACCCTCAATAAGAAGGAGCACAGCACCTCACACAGAAACTTGGTTCTTACGCTTTTTGTTTTTAGTGCAGGGAGATGGAGGAGGGAGGCAACACATTTTTAAATCTACACAATAGAAAACAGGAGTTAGCAACCTTTATAACTTGCCATGGTTTTCCAAGGTTTTAACTCTTTTCCTTCTGACATATCAAATACAATGGCTAAACACAATTTTTGCACTCAGAAGAAAGATAATGCAATGACTCCAATTCTTTGAGAGATTTTCACCCTCAGTCAGGGTGGTAGTGTCAGTTTGGAAGGTAAAGAAGGCTCAAAGACATTCAAGTGTCAAAAGTCTCATAAAGGGAAATGAAATGATGCATCCAACCCATGCATCATTATCAGTCTGCACACTGACCATTGTGTGTTTGTTCACATCATATTTCATTGAAGAAAATCACTGAAAACTTTCTTCATTTTTATGAACGTCTTTTGTACTATCTATTCCAACATGACTTTGACTCTCCAGTCATCGACAGATAGTCATTGAAGCAGTTTATTGGGAACTATATGTAGGAAACTAGGTGGAAAGCAGTGTGTAGCATCTCCCTCTGCTCTCCAGCTGATCCTGTAGAAAAGTGTTCTTAAAATCCATGCAGCTTTCTGAAACAGTATTGAACAAGGTACTCAGTATGTCTGCGTAATTTGTTGAAACATTCAGGTTTGTTAAGCACAATATACATTTAGTTGCCCTGGTTCTTTGGAGAAAATTTTTCGGGTGTGTAATTGAAAATTTCTCCAAACATAGAGGGTAGACCGAGGTAGAATGAATCACAAAAAAAAAAAAAAAAAAAAAAGCTGAGCATTCGCATAAAGGTCATAACTCCTCACTCTTATCATTAAGGTTAGGAGAACACACACAAGATTAAATTATTTTTGAAAACTTCTATTGATTTGGTCCTAAAACGTTATCTACTTTTCGCTATGGAGTTCTGTGCTTTTCAAAAGGAGATTTGTTGTTGTCGTTCCATAGGCATTCCAGTAACTTTTGTTTCTACTCCTGTTGATTCATTAAGACTAAGTCTTTCCCTCAGGAAAACATAATGGGTTTGCTAAGTGCTTATACCAGTAGCTGTTGCAATTCTGCCATGAAAGCCCCGTTTTCCTTTTCCTGTTGTCTGTTATTGTCACTGTCAGCCTACAGGAATCCTTATAAATTCACAGGGTTCAATGACTAGAAAGTATTCTTCTAGAACAGAGTTTGGTAAGGAGTGGCCCTAACAGGTTAGTAAGGATCCACTAAATACATGACCAAGAAAGAGAATGATTCATATGCAAAACTAAGCTCTAAAATGGAAATTCTGTAAGCAGCCTATATTAGGAGGCTAACTTTCTTACAAGGAAAAAAAAAAACAAAAAATTCTTCAGTCATAGGTCAGGAAGATGGTCGCCATGGTGCCAGTCAACATCAAGGCCTCATGGCCACCAGGCTAGAATCAGGGAAAAGATCCTTTCACCTGAAAAATCTAGCCTTCTCATGAGCTAATAAAAATGCTTAGTCAGCAGAGGCCTAACTTGAAAATAATACATGGTCAAAAAAAATCCCAGTATTTCAGAACTGCCATTCCCATCACAGACGAGAGTTTACTGTTTCTTAGTATGAAGTCGTTAGAAATCAGAGGTTATTTCCATGTTTTCCCTTTTCATACATTTGTAAATTTTCAAATTTATTAATAGGGTTTAAGAATCTGTGTCAACTGCAGGATAGAGTAACCAAAAAACAAAAACAAGAAACAAACAAACAAAAAAACCCCAATTTAAATCTTCATTGTCCACCTCTCTCCTTAGCCTGCAGGAAGCTGCCCTTCTAATGGACATGTCCCCCTTCCTGCTCACCTAAATATTTTCCATCTGCCAGGCCTTTCATGACAACTTCCTAACCCAAAGGGAATCCATCTCACCACGTGAAGTCTCAACCTGTCTCAAGTGGTCTGTTTCGCTGCAAAATCACCGCTCTCCCCACCACCAACAACAAATGCCAATATGCAGCATCTACACTTCCAGACTCAAAATTGATCGTAATATTTTCCAATGTTCAGTTTTCTATATATTTTGTATTAGATAGTGACACCTTCTGGTAAAGTATCGTATTAGCGTATTGAATATACCAGACTCTGAGCACATTGCAAATATTGAAATTTTTGAAAGAATGAAGAGAGAATGAAAGTAGATAAATGTTGATGGCTTTGTATGTGGTATCAGAGGAGATGTTACTCCTATAGGATGTTGCTTTGTTTTAGGAAAGGGGCAAAGGTAATTCAAAGAGTTTTGCTGTAAGAATAAATAGGAAAGTGAGTTAGTAGCTTCAGGGGAGTAGAGTCAAGAGAGAATATTTTAAATAGAAGGGTAAAATAACCACATTGTAGGTTGATTTTTGCAGGGTCGTTCAGTATTAAGAGGCAAAATAATGACACAGGCAAATGCAAGGATTGTTCCCAGAAAAATGTCCTTCAAAAGTAAAAATGGATGGAATCTAATGTATAAGTAAAAGAATTGGTCTTATGCAGGAGCCCAGACAGATCATCATATCAACACAGGAAGAAAAGCAGAGTATGTGGGCACAGATACAGACTTAAAAATTTGTAAAGCTCTCTTCTGATGCCTCTTACCCTGAATAAAATGTGAAGCAAGGTCATCAGTGGAGAGTAAGAACTGGCAAGAAAGGAAGGAAGTCGGAGAAAACTTGTGTATAATTCTCCAGGAGAGAAGGAAATGCAGTGAACCGAGGAAATGTAATATAATATTATGTAAGGATCATAAATTTAAAACGAGTTCTAATGGTTGTTTCTTTATATCCATGTTCAATTGCAAGGATGCAGATGATGAGGGTTGAATTTAGCCATGTTTATTCTTTTGTCTACGAAGTATAATACTGAGGGGCAAGAAAGTTGAGGCCTTGTTATCCTAGAATGTCAAGCAATATTAATATTCTTTCCCAATGATAAATGTTTTTAATTGATTCTATTTATTATGTATTGGTTTACCTCTTAGATAAATGGAAAGATTCTGGGAATGCTGGCTTATTAAAATACATTAAATATAAACATCTACTTTCTGTTCTTCTGACTTTTATTCACATAGGAATTTTTTTCTATTCATTTTGAATATTATGTTTAATAAGAAGACTGTACTCTAAACCTCTATAGGATACTATAGAAGGGAGAAGAAATTTAAAAAGACTGTAATAATGTAGTTGGACAGGACATAGAAAGTAATTTTAATAGTTTTTAAAATAAATGTAACTCAGACATATACTATAAAAAAAAAATTACTTTTTCTACAGAAATGTTTCATTAATTCACTTAATGAAAACGTATTGCATATCTGTCATGCACAAAAAATTGTACTATGCAAGCACCAAGGTGACTTGAATAAGACAGGCTTATGATGCCAAGGTATTTTCCATTTGCAGCCTAAAAGGATGGAGGGGATCATATATTTACAGCAAAGTATTATTCAAGGCAGGAATATAGGAAGCCCTACAACAAAAATTTCACGATATTTGTTCATAATTTACCACTATGTATACTGTATCTAGGCTTAAAGAAAATAGACACTTCATAAATACAGGTACATCAGTAAAACAGAGATATGAGCCAGGCTAAAGGAACACCAAGGAGTAATAAATGAATTCTGAACATGGGCTCTGAGAAAGCTTAGGAGAGAAGGCTACCACTGACCCTTGAAGGAAAACAGGAGCGCAACAAAGAAGGAAAGGTCCTCGGTATAAAGGAACAGAGTGTGAGACAAACACTGAAATGTGGGCGCGTGGAAGACTTTGAGGCATATGTATAGCCCCATCTGAGAACTAGGGAGCAGAATAATGAAAGATCACGTTAGAAAGGAGAGCAAATCAGAACATTAAATGCTAGGATTATCAGATAAAGGAGTTCTTTTTGAGCACTTTGTGCCTGATACTGTTTCAAGTACTGCCTGTGTAATAACTACTTAATATCACAGAAACTCTCTAAGAGAGGCATTAGTCTTCTCTATTCTGAGGTGAAGAAAACCCAGGCACAGAGAGGTCAAGTGCATCCAAGTTAAACAACTAATAAGTCACAGAGTCAGTACCCTGTGTATCACTGGGATTGTTAAAATATTTTGAATAGTTGAGTGATATAAAATTTGTGTTGCTACTACATTTTTGATAACTAATGAATATATTTAAGTTAAATTTAGAAAGTTAGCACCATGCATATTAGATGTTCCTCATCTGTATTTAGAATCTCTGAATATTCAAATATATTAATTTCCATTTTTATCTTTTCCTCAATTCTATGACATGATTATTTCTCAAAACTATTGGTTAAAGGATTGCTTTCCTAGAGTTTTGATCTACAATATAGATAGCAAAATAACATTTATCACTGTCCAAATTCATAATATATTTGAATGAATTTTTTTAATATGCTTATACTCTTAAAAAGATAGGGGAGCTTTTAAAGGGAGCTCTGAAATTATTTTTTCCCTTCTCTTCTATTTGTAACTTAGAACTTCATACAGAAACAGCTGTTGATAGCAGCCAATTCATCATCTTACAGGTTTTACTCATGTTTTGGCATCGTTTTAGAGCAATATTTTCTGCCTCAAAAATTTTTCCAATCTTCTATTAAATCTGTTCCCTTTTTATAGCAGATCTTTCAACTATCAATTCATACTCATTAAACTTTTATCTACTCTTTCCAAATACCTATATAAACTAAAAATATCAAACTCCTAAAAACGCATCCAAAGAATATCTCAAAGTTCAATTAAATATCAACATTGCAATTTAGCAGCACTGTAAGACAGCAGCTAATGTGACCTAATTGCTTTACCCAAGAGTGCTTTCATTAGCGTCAATAAGCATCAGAACTTTGCCTTACTATAATCAGCAATATTCCATGTTCTAATTTTTTTAATTTTTCTTGGTTACTTTTACTTGAAACCTTAGAAAAGACACAAGTTTTTGTCAGTGTGGCCTGCCTTATAAATATCTTTGAACCCAGCTATCTCTAAGTCCTTGTTCTCAGGAGAACTCTTTTTCAGTGATATTTGAGGCAGAGGCATAGACACATGATTCTGATCCCTGAACAAATGACAGTATTATCACAGAGGGTCCCTTGTGGTTGTCTCTATGTGATGTAAAAGAACACAGACTGAGGTGTCTGATATTCATGTAATAAAAGAAACCAAAGGAAGATGGAGATGTTCAGCCTACAGTAGAGAAGTATCTAACATAGTGAAAATATGAGGAACTGTTTATGGAATAATTTGTAACTTGTTCTTTGTCTCTTAAGTCAGGGGCCTTGTTCCCAGAGCCAGCATAGAGAAAATACTATTCAGAAATCAAGTTATTTAGAGAGTTCTATCAGAGCCTAACATAAAATTCAGGACTAATGTATGAAAACTGCTAGAAAGTAATTTTGAGCTCAAAGGAAAGAATTATCTAAGTAGAGATATTTTAAAAGGAAAATGGTGCATCTCCTCCATCAGGTATCCCAAACAAACTGAGTCTTACATAGGTAAGACTACCTAATTCACCTTCCTGTTGGCCACCAGCTGTGTGGTGGTATTGACATGTGAAGAGTAGGGGAAGATTGATCCCAGTAAGGGTAAGAGAACAGGTCAGAATTTGTGGGTATGCTGGGAAGTAGGGCAGATCTGTTGTCTTCTCACCTCCCTTCTATTTCCAACCTGATAGGATAAAGTCCACACTGGAATCAAACAGGAGCATACGAACGAACCTGGATATGAGTAGTGTTAAGATCCAGAGGGATCAAAATGGGAAAAATTCCAGGGCAGGGGCACTGGTCCCAGAGCCAGAATGAATAAAATACTATTCCCAAACGATTTTTTTTTTCAGACTTCTATCAGAGCACCACATAAAAAAGTAAAAGCAGGATCAACCTCAAATGACCAAATATTGTGGAGGTGGCAGAGTGGAGAGCAGGACCAGCTGTAACAGCAGGACTCCCCTGCATTAAGAGCAGGCACAGTGAGAAGAACAGAGACAAGCAGAGTATATGGGGAGTACAGTTTCTCGAAGTATGGCCTATACTTACCATAAAGATAAGGCTACAATTATCGAATGATGCAATTTTTCCATTGACAATTGAAAATATCATGGCAAAAACTTATACTATGACTTTACACAGTGTAAAGGGATTCAAAGGGTCATTAAAAATTAACATTCCTAAACTAATATTCCCCTTTTACTAGGTGCAGTGGGCACTAATGGCTGTATACTCAGCTCCTGCCCCTCTCTTAGACTTTACCCCACTGGTGAATGGGCACCTGCCATTTTGTCAAACAGCCAACCTAACATAGAGAAAACTGATTCCACCTCCATAATTAGAAGTAGTCACTCAGGGTAATCCCAGTCTTCTTCCCTGTGATCACTCAGCTCATGCCAACAGCATTGGCATATCCCATGTTCCAGGTACATGGCATTAAGTCCAGACATATTTTAGGGAAAGGTTATGCTTTAGCATGAACAAAGGCAAGCATGTTTAAATCAGCAGAAATTGCCCTACAAATAAAGTCACCACATGAGGGGACTGAGCAAATAAAATGAGAGACTGATCAGAAGGGTGGAGCCCGAGCTCCTTTTTTTACCAGGCATTCTTTATATTTAGCTTTCCGTTGTATGATATAATGACTTCCTTATAACTGAAATCAATTTAAGATGGGTTTTCTTGACTCTTCAATAGAGAGTATCCTTACAGAGCCACAAAATAGTGATTCTTAAACCAGTCTGCATACTGGAATCCCCTAAACACTTTCAAAAGCTGGTGATGCCCTAGTTGCACCCAGAGATTAGCATGTATTAGTCTGATGTGTGGCTGGGAAGCAAATTAATCTGTCAACTCCCTTAATTTCTGGATTCCTAAACATTCACCACTACCCAAGAACAATAAACTGCTCTGAGACTCCTCAAAATGACAGAAAATATGTTCCCAGCAGGACTCTCTCCAGTTCCTACAAAGGAGGGTCTCTTTGGCTTTGCAAGAAGATTTCAGTTGTTCTGCAGATACCCTGATTGGATTTCTGCTTGATTCCTTTGTTCCATATTTCAGAAAATATGAATTTGAGAGTATTCTTTAGTCAAATGAAAATACGAATCTCTGTAAGACGCATGCTTCAGGTCTCAAAGGGCCACCGAGAGTCAACACAATTGTTTATCAATATTTCTTTTCTACAATGATAGAACAGCTAAAAGGAAAGAGCTGGAGTTAGAGAGGAGTAATTGAGGTCTGTCCACACTGTGAACATGCTCAGACACCCCTCCTCAGTATCCTACTGTGTGGGAAACTGAGATAAACAGTATCTATTTGCCTCTCTATAAGAGTAGACCTTGTGAGAATGATATAATGCATATGAAAATAATTTCACATTAAATAATGGTCAACACGTACATTATAGGCGATCTAGAGGATTTAAAAGGAAGACTAGACCCAACACTAACAGACAAAACAAAGCTAGCAGGATAAAATAGCTTAGAGAGTTAAGTCCTCTGCCAGCCTCTTCACTTTGCCCTCCCTTCATCCTTCCTTTAACCATCCCCATAAAATATCAAGCTTTCTCTGTAAATGTAACTTTAATGTATGTACTCATTTTCAACCAAATTACCACTCTCGGAGTCCTGCCCATATAGAAATCCTAGGGCTGCCTCTAATAGGCAGGAAGATTGTTTGGTTGCATATTTTCCCCTAGGTTTTTAAAAGCACTCCACTTCCTCATCAATACCGCAATGCTATATCATCCCCATTTGAGTTATAATGTCTATCAAAAGAAGCATCTCTTGGGAGGTTTGAGTGCTAAGTGGGGAGTGATTTTTAGAGAGATGTGTGGGAAACGGTTTCAATATTTGGCAGTTCCTAAATGCAAGATTATTCAAGACAAGATTATTTGGTTTGTTAAAAAATGCACTTGATCAGCTCATTATACTATTCCCTTACTGCTAAAAATGCCTTGTCATTGCAATATGACATTTGGCAGTTGAACCAAAGGAGAACTTTCATATACCAGAGAATTATGATTTTTAGTTTATTCTACTAATTTATTCTATGTATCACATATTACATATATGTGTATATTCACCAGTAAATCAATCTTTCTTTCACAGATATCTCCATTAAAATATACCATTCTGAAACTAAAGACACAGACAATGCTCCAAGAATCAAAACAACTGAAAGTACTACAGAAATGTACAAAGTGTCAACCATGAGACGAATATTCGATCTGGCAAAGCATGGAATGAAAAGATCAGCATTTTTCCCAACTGGGGTCAAAGTCTGTCCACAGGAATCCATGAAACAGATTTTAGCCAGTCTTCAAGCTTATTTTAGATTGAGAGGTAATGATTGCTTTTATTCATCCATAGGTTATTTTCAGCCCAAAACTTCCAGAGTCTCTCATTTAGTTACAAGCACAAATGTCATTCAACAAATCTGAGAGTAATAAATAATGAGCATTCAAAACTGATAGATATTTTCTCTTATATTTTAAAATAAGGTCCTGATCAACATGAAACCATAAAGGTATTTAATAAGCCACCAGAAAGTATTGGCATCTGGGTTTCACCTCTTTATTTTGACTGAAGCCCACTATTGATTTTTATTACTATTATGAAGTAAGAGGTATAATGATTGCAAAATCAGAAATCTGAGCAAACTTAATTTATGACTTAAGGTTTCATTTTCAAAAGCAACATCACAATCCAGATCCTCTCTCTCTTATTGATAAGATTGAAGTTTTTATTGCTGATCCAATTAAAAACTTCTGAAGTTTAGAAAAGAGGAGTCACAAATGCAGTGGCTGCCAAGATATAATGCAGGGATGTTAACAGGAATCACAACACAATCACTGTGATTTTCCAGAGTTACAGGGCAGTTTTTAACCCCAAGAGCACATCACAGGACTGACAGCATTCCCAGAAGTTACCATGATGTTCAGTTACACCACGACCATGAGTGGCTATTCTTGTCACTCACTAAATTCCACAGGTAGAAGTCTCTTGTCTAGCTGAGTCTAAACTCAAGTCTTCTTACATGTGGAAAGTGGAGAGATGTCTTGATTTCTCCCTGATCACATTCAATGTTTGCTTCATTCCCGAAAGCACAGTCACCCTCCTGTTCCTCAATGCATTGACCAGAGTAAGCTGGTTCGAACCTAGTCTGTGAGGTGCTAAACATTATAAGAACTGAGGACTCATTTCAGGACACCAGCACGCCACAAAATTCCTGAGCATTTAGATTTGTAAGATGTGCAAGGGTTGACTTAATCCGGAACGTTCTTACCAGGACTGGACATATAATTAACAGTCTCAAAAATATCAAGCTTTATGTTCCTCGTGGGTCTAATCTTACATGGAAGTAAAGGGATATTTGCTTTAAATCAAAGCCACAACACAGAGAAATGACAAGTATAGATCGGAAGTGGAACTCTAATTATAGACAACCAAGTACACTGCATTAACATGCTGACATCCTGGAACAGAACCTCTGCAGAGCAGTTTCTTGGTAAATGATTAGAAATGGACACAGAAGGCAGAGAGGCACTGGAAATGCAAAGAAAAGACAGTGACTGGCATAGGATTTCTTTTTTTAATATGCCTATACATTGATCAGATAATGACTATTTAATTTCATATTATTAGTTTACCAATGGAACTATAAATATGTGGCACATGATCACAGTGAATAGGAATATGATTATTGCTATTTTCATGTAACTTCTAATTTTGTGCTACATTCACAATCAGGGTTCATCAGAGTTATTTGTAGAACAGAGTACTTATGGTTGCAAACAACTATTTAGTCCTGAATTTTGTTCTTGGCTCTTTATCCTTGATTAGGTTTGCTCTCTTCATTCTTGATTCCCTGTATGAAATGAACTACTGTTCTCTGCCCATAACTGTAACAGTCTATTATCTTTATGACTGCCTTTGGGTGATATAAAATTTTACTATTCATCAGCGTGAGTTTCTTAAGTCTAACAAATTGGTTCAAAGGAAACAAGAAATAAGACCCAGCTACAAAGTGGGGTTCCTTTAACAAAATAACCCACTTATTGTACTCATAGCTGCTTTGACAAAATTATGTGTTGACACCTTTCAAACTTAGGGGAGAAATCTCTCACCTTCCTCAAATCAAGTGGAATATTGAACTATTTTCCCTAATGCTTAAAGAAACTCAGGTGAAAGTTTTGAGTTCTGCTGCAGAACCATAATCACGCTCATCCCAAAGCAAGGATAAAAGAGGCAAGTTTGTTTCCAATGATGTCACTGGCTGAACCCTGTGCTGCTACCCAGCAAAATCCCTCTTTAGTGACTGCCTCCCTTCAATCCCCACCCTCACCTCTCACCACATCTCTCCCTCATTACTTTTTTCAATATCTTTTCTATCTTCCAAGCCCTATATCACAAGGTAGATCTTTCTTACATGGTGATGTGTGCCTTAGGGAAGTTTAGAAGATGGAAGGAGTTCTAATTCTTACAACTCCAAGTGTCCTCTATCATCGCCTGGGAATTTGAAGATGCAGATACTCAGATCCCACACTACATCTACTTAGAATCTGCATTTTAGTAAGATACTCGAGTAACACAGTTGCACTTTAAAGTTCTAGAATCACTGGTCTGAAGAATATCTAACCAATACCCACATTGTACAGGCAATAAAAGTGAGGTGACATGCTCAACCAGGGCCACCATTGTTGGCAGAGCAGGGTTATGTAGCCAACTCTGGGATGGACAATTTCATGTACCAATTCTCTAATCTAATCCTTTCAACCACGAATAACTACTATGGGGATAGGCCTCACCTCCAGGGCCTATGTTCCCTGGGATCTTCCTACACCAACAAATAGCCTAGGTTATGTCTGACATTCAGCAAAAGGTTGAGGCTTTGTAGTCAGATTTCAGTCATTGACTAGCAACCATGGAAGACTGAAAAGGCAAACTCTGCATTTCTTCTAGAATTCTGGTATCAATCCCTTCCAGGAGATTTAGAGAATGATAAAGAACAAGTAATACAAGGAGTTAGAAAAATCGAGCTCTCAGAAGCCTTCAGTCTCCTCTATCCCTAAATCCTTTGATGCCTCATCTTTCAATGGTTTTTCTGATATTACCTCAGCAAGAATGGGGTACTCTGCTTTGGGGGTCAGGGATGGTGCTTCTGTGCTCCAAACACAGAAATATTCTATGCCTCCTACTTTGTAGGAAACTTCTAGAAAGCCAGAAAAATGACCTGAGAGGAGCCACAAAAACAACTCTACTCCTCAGAAAGATCTGAAGAAAATCTACTGGTTCCTGTTTAATCCCTACCATTTGACTCCTAAAAACTACTATTCCCCAAGGAGCTAATTCTTCAAGAATCTTTAGACATTTGTGTGTCAGGAAAAGAAGTTCTCTCAGAGCCTTTGTGAAAAGTAGCTTTTAATGGAGACAGGTTTGTTTTGTATCCCCGGGGTAGAAGAAAGTACAGCAGGGAAAAAAGCACTGAAATTAAGTCTTAAATTGAACAAAAATAAAGGGAAGACTTAATCAAGCCAACACACCTGAGGATGTGTCTAACCAGTACACAGAAGGATTATCACATTATGTCCTCCCTTACGTTCTACACACAGATGGATAATGCCAACAGAAGTCATCACTAAGCCCTCAAAGGCAGCACTAGCTGAAGTTATGAAATATTGTTGTCTCTGCCACCTCAGCAGGTTTTGTACTAAACTAACAAGTACATTTGGGAAAAATGAAAGGGCAAAATAACTTCCCCAAACAGAATGGGTTAAATGTAGCTGAGAGGAATAGCAAGGGCAACTGATTGGTTCCAGCTGGATACACGTTTGTCCCAGAGTTTACACAAATCAGAAAACAACCAAGTGTTAGTACCTTCTTACTTGGTATGTTGACTCTTGACTAAAGATGACGATTGAAAGACTACGTGATGACTAGTATTGGGAAAGGCATTAAATTTACTCTGAGGCTTCACTGGCAGAAGAGAGATCACATTCTTTGAGGCAAAGTTACTCCATTATTTTCTGAATTTGCTCTTTCTTTCCCAAACGCAGAAAGCTCCGTGGTACACTGAGGTGGTGAGGAAGGTACCCACACTTGGCTCTGTGGGCTCTGCCATGTTGCTGCTTGGGAGTGACCGGAGCCTCTTGGTCTAGAATTTCTTTTCTTCTTAAACAGAAAGCTAGGAGAAATATAGACATTGAATGTATCGGCAGGGAAGATAAAACCTAAGAGTAAGACTCTCCAAACTTTTCTTCTCTCAACCTTGTTCCTTCCACAACTCCTTTTCTCAGTGTGAACCCAAAGAGCTTATTTTAAAAGTTGGTTGATGTCAGATGCTTCCCTAAAGTTTCTAGTTGCTCCCCATCAACATATAAAATCAACAAATACTTGGTAAAAATCAACATATGTTTAGGACCAAAATCACCTTTTTAGTTCTCACTTAATTCCCCCAAATAATTTTCAAATTAAATGCTTTTCAGTGGACAGCTAAAGTTTTTCATCATAATTGCAAATAATTTGAAAATAAATCTGTACTTTTTGGTGAGTTGTGAATATTGATATTAAAAACAAAATAGAATTAGTGCATTCTTATGCATACAGTGGAATTTATCATAGCCACTCAGTGTCTACCATCAAATATGCTTAACAAATAGAAGAACTCTTCTTAACAGAAAGAAATGTCACATGGTTCCTTTTTCTCCATATACCCACATTCTCATTCCAGTTTCCACTTCAGAGTCTTATCTGAATGCAATTTATTTTATGTTTGAAAGTCTGTTATTGGTTGCTCTAAAGTACTTCTCAGTAGCAAAATATGAATAGAAATTGAAATTACATTTTTAAAATTTGTTTCCTATTACCATAAGCTTTATTTGTAAAAAGAAATTTCTTCTGGATTCAATTACATTTGTAACTATTTTAATAAATAATTGATTAAAACAAATAGATAGATACATTCCCTGACTTTTTTGAAGTTTGAGTTTTACTACTTTGCTTTTACAAAAGACCAGTATTAGTAACTGTTTTTGATAAACAAAAGAAATCTGAACTGGATTTCTCCTCCTACAACAAAAGGTGGAAAGTAAAAACAGCATTCAGCATTTATTTTGCAGAGACTGGCCCCACCCAGGTCCTTCCCCTGGAACTATTTTCTACAGACAGGTGGTGTGTCTATCATATCACTTTTGCTTTTACTATATGTCAGTTATGTTAGGTGTAATGTGTTATTTAGTGTGATTTGGCAAGTAATTTGAAAGGACTGGAAATAATGGAAATTTTTTCCACAAAAATGAACATTAATTGCTTCTTTGCTTTATGCCATTTCTAATTAAGAAATATTTTATAGATTAAACTAAACTAGAAGGCTTAGACAATAGAACTGTGGTTACTCAAAAGGAATGAGAGTAAGAGATGGAAGTAGGGATGGGGGGCAGGATCCTGGTGATAGTGGCGGGGTTTTGTTCTCTTTTTTTCATTATTTGTTTAATATTTTTTTAACTTTTTTAAATCTCTTTATATAAAAGAACGCTCTTATAGGTAACCTCTACTTTATCATAGCAGGAGAAACTTGTATTATACATTTGACAAAAAAGTTTAAGTAAATTTTTATTGACAACTGTATATAAGATGAGGTACAGGTTTTATGGGTACTAATGCTGATAAATATAAAATTAGGGCACAATTTGGAAGGGCTTGGTTTAAATGAAGGGCCTGTAGCTTAAGCTTCATTGCCTTCCACCTCTGGATAGATGGACTGCTTGCGTATTGTTTTTCATGTACCATTCTTTATTATTTATATTATGTATTGCCAAAGTGAGACAGAATTTAGCTCAATTTTATGCTTATTATTTTATTTAGTTTCACTTAAATGCTGAGAAAACTTGTTACATAAATTAGTAGATAGGAACAGATGGAGTTTTGTTATAGTAATGTTCCTTATTCTTTATAAGTCCCTTCGACATTATATGCTAAGAATTACATCATGATCTGTCATTATTTTTAATGATCTATCAGCTGTCAACTCCATTTGGACCCCTAATTTACAGAAAGCAAAGAATCAGAAACCACCCTAGTTACAAAAAAATGTGTGTTGTGCCTCAACTAAGTCCACTCCCTTTCTTAACAGAACACTTTTTTTTTTCTAATTATCCCCTGAAATGGCAACCAAGGGGTGTTGTACTACAACAAGACTGGGAATGGATGAATGGGGGAAGAATGATGACCAAAGGGAAAATAAGAGTGGAAAGGTGTGTCCATCAGATCAATTTTAGGAAATCGTGATAGGACAGTGGAGACCTTGAAACTCACTCTCTTTAATCTGTCTATAGTCCTGTTTATCCCTTGGAAAGTTTTCAAATACATTCAGGTACCTCTGTCCCACTTCAAAGACAACTGCTTTAGGAGGTCCTCAACAATCTGTGTTCTCACCACATCTTTCTGTCCTCGATTACTTTCAACCTTGTTGTGGTCACACTGACCTCCTTGCTTTTCCTTCAATGCTGGCAGTATTCTCCAGCCTGCGACCTTTTCCAAACTGCACCTCCATATTTATTGCAGTACTATTTACAATAGGGAAGAGTTGGAAACAACCTAAGTTCCCATCAACAGATGAATTGATAAAGAACTAGTATATACACATAGTGGAATACCACTCAGATGTAGAGAAAGAAAAGAAAGATAAAATTCCGCCATTTGCAATAACATGAGTGAAACTAGAGGGAATTATGCTTAATGAGATTAATCAGAAAGAAAAAGGCAAATAATGTATGATTTCAAATCATATGTGGTATTTAAAGAAGCAAAATAAATGAATCAAATCAAACAAAAATAGACTTTTAGTCTATAAAATCAAATTAGTAGTCATCAAACAGGAAGGGGGAGGGGAAGAGAAAACTGGGTAAAGGCAATTACATGGTAAAGGATAGAATTTGATGACTGGTGATACACTTAATGTACATAGAGGTAGATTCAAGATGATATATACCTTAAAATACGTAATATTATGATGCACTGTTCCTTTACTAAAATTTAGATTAAAAAATAAAAGATGAAATCCTGCCTTTGCAACATGGATAGACATAGAAGATAATATGCTTAGTGAAATAAGTCAGACAGAGAAAGAAAAACATGTATGATTTCATTAATTAAAATATTAATATATAGAAATAAGCAAACAAATGTATAAGGTTGTAAATTGCTATCTTACACACACACACACACACACACACACACATACACACACTCATATTCTCTATATTCCTTTTTTAATTTTCTCCATAACAAATGTACTCAATAAACATTTGTTGAAAGAACTCATTTCTATGTACTCTAAGCTAGTGTATCAACATAAGCCATAAAAGAATTTCTCATCTTATAAAACTGTGCTGGGATTGAATCTTCTTAAAATATGACCATTTTCCACTCCTAATGGCCTGCAGTATGTCAAGAAGCAGTGTGGGAAGCATATCGAATCTTTCTGGATCGCGTCCCTGACACAGGGGAATACCAGGACTGGGTCAGCATCTGCCAGGGAGAGACCTTCTGTCTCTTTGACATCGGGAAAAATTTCAGCAACTCCCAGGAACACCTGGATCTTCTCCAGCAGGTGAGCGTCAACCCTGTATGTTTGGAACATTGCAATAGCTCTGAGGCCTCCAGTCCCTGCCCGCTTGGAATTGCTTTCCACAGAATAAGGGTTATTTCAAGAAATGCTTAGAGATATCTGATAAGGCCAAAAAGAATTTTATTCTAACAAAATAACATTGTACAGGCAGGTTGAAAGGAAGTTAAAGGAAAAGGGAATGAAAATAGGCTTTACCTCTTCAGTTGGCATTATCTCCTGGTAAAATTACTTTTTATCTTTCTGCAGAGAATAAAGCAGAGAAACTTCCCTGAGAGGTAAGTACCCAAAATAGAGTGCAGCGTGCTCTTGACTTTTGAAAGATCATATAATAGAGTAAAACTAAGCCATTGTACCTTTATGATATTATGTCAGCCACTGAGATCTATGTAGATTATTCTGATAGAAAATTTATGCATCTATTGTGCCAAAGATAAATGAGTCTATATAAGAGAAATACTTAGGCCTTCTAGATTGAAATAGATGTATGTACTACATTTGCAAATAAAATGAATTTATTACTGGGATAACTGTCAAACATATATTTTTACTTAAAAGATATAGAGCAATTAGAATAGTTTGATTTTTAGAATCTATGATTAAACTATCAGTTACATCAGGAAAATATGTAATAAAATCATAAAGAAATTTGAATTTTGAACTCTCATTTGATATTCCGTAAAGTGTTAATATTTCAGCCAAATTACTGAGGCACTGAGCTAAATCCTCAACAAGAACTATCAAATAAGAAATCAAAATGCCAGAAATAATGGAAATAAGTACACAAGATAAAATGATCAAAGAAGGAATGTTTTGCCAAGCACAAAAATTATGTACATTTTACAACATCTGGAAGTCCAAATATGAAGATAATACCACTAAGAGTGACACAAAATTTACTGTATGAATCACTGACAGTTATTTATAATGCTTTCCATATTTGTTCCTTCATTTCTATTCTCTTTACCAACTACCTGGTCCAGACCTTACCAATTTACAGTGTGGAAAAAAAAATTCAAATTTAGTTTCTCTAACTGATTTTTCTGCCTCTCACCTTTTCCCCTCCTTAACCTGCATAACTGCTGCTGAAAAGATTAAAAGTCTGAAATAGTCCTTTGCTACATTGAGCCTGGTCCCAAGGGCTTTCAAAAGATTGCACAACTTCCTCTGGCCCTTCTGAATATCTGCTCCCCACCCTGCCCCACCCACTGTGTGTACAAAGTTCTAAGTGGTAGGGTCTGAATTAGGGCATCTCTTATCCTCTGGCTTCTAACTAAGGTCAGCCAGTAAAGAGCCTGAGATCAGAAGAAGAAAATGAGATGAGTCAATCAATCACCTCCCCACCCACACACTAGCAACAAAGTCTTCCTGGGCTATTAGCCTTCAGTTTCAGCTCAACTCCTGGCACAGTCCTTTTGCCACAAAGCCTTTTTGTCTCTTTCATAGTAACTTGTCCCTCTCCTCACCTCTCCTGGAGGGGTAGTTTCAACACCCCACTGTGACTAGCCTTGGAGTACTGTGGTTACTCTTACACTCTTTGTGTAACTTAGTACAGAATTTCTTGGCATGCCCTGGTTGCCTCAAGGATAAGATCACCAGGTGCTGTCCACATACATCTCAAGGATCCAGGTTCAAGACCAGGGACCAGGCGGAACAACCAAGATGAACATAAATAAAATAAATAAATGTTTTTTCCTCCTCTCCCTTCCTGCTAACCTGTCTACTTTACTCCTGCCTGCACTTTTCCTTAATTTTTTTTCTTTATAAAACTTTGCTCGAATTACCCCATTAAGAGTTTACCATCTGTTTTCTGCCAGGATCTTCTCTGAGCACAGGCTCAACTAATTAATCAAGGCCTTCACCCTCTGATCTTTCCATATTAGCCTGCCATAAGCCAAGATCTTATTGCTGCCCAACATTCTACTTCTCTGCACAAAGACCACTCATCCCAGACTCTGACTCCAGGTCTTTCTTTCCCGGAAGAAACTGCATTCTCCACTTCAATTATCTAAACCCTCTTCTCTCCAGCTGCAAATGTTGTCCCAGTATGGCTTAACCACTGTTTGAACCTGTTCGAACCTGTAATGATCTCTGCTTTGAACTTTGTAATCTATTTGGCATTTCTACCATGTTTTTCTGTGAGTGTATAAAATCCTTCCAGGCAGGGACTGTTTTATATTTCACCAATCACTGCACAGGGTCCTCATATATGTAAAACATATAACAGTACTTGTTATGTCTAGCCATACTTTTAGAAATTTTTAAAAGCAATCATGTGACTTAGAGAAATCCTAGTATTAGGGTATTAACTTGCTCACAAGACATTGAGATATTGACTCCTCTGTATGAAATATGGGATGATCCTTACTAATTCCTCCATTTTTCAAAAAGAGAGAGAAAGACGAAGTCTTCCTAAGAAAATATTCAGCAGAATATACCAAGACATGATAGAGAAACATTAAAAAATACATAATCAATTACTCAAGCCAGAAAGAAGGGAAAAAAATAGGATTATTCTATCTACTCCTGGGCTTACCAGCTTTGCTAGAGGTAAAGAAGAAATAAGAAGCAAATATTTTAGACCAGTTACAGGTTGTAAATAAGTAAATAAATGGAGAAAAAGCTTTCCTCTACTTCAAGCATTTTTCACCTGATTACCCCATACGTCTGCTAGTTTCAAATGACTTTAAAGTACAAACCAGAAGAATAACCCAATCGCCCAGCTTCCCAAATTAGAGCTCTTCGATGACAGTCTAGATTGCCAGTTTTGCGGGAGAATTCACTTAATGTCCAAGAATAAAGAAACAATGTACAAAACAGAGTCCTGTACAGAGTAGGGTGTTAACTAATGCCATTAGCCAGGACTTTAATGATTCTCTTTTAAGTTACTGTCTTTATTTTATAGCAATGTAAAGCAAGGACACCAAAGTAAAAAGCAGATGAAGATGATCTTACTATAAACAAAAACTTATGCAGCAAGAGAGCAAATTTTATAATGTTTCATATAACCAGGGCTTATGCAATATGATCTCTATAAATGTGATTTATTAAACATGTAGTATAACACCAGCAAGTAAGAATAGCTTATTCCAAATTCCACTGAAGAGTTGAATTGACAGTTACTAATATAGTCATCATCCATGTTTACAACTGATAACCATTATGATTGGCCAGAGTCCAGGCCAGTTGGTTGATATTTAGTATATTATCTTTATTAGCACTTTGTCAGAACTGGGTGTGGTAGAAATATATAGACGACCTCCTTAGCTATGGCAAATCTAGATGATTCTCCAGCAAGCTAGCACCTAGCCATTCCCTTTGGTTTTCTCGTCATCATGAGCCACGGAAAACTGAAGCAAATAAATATATTGGTCAACTCAGACTATGTTGTACTAACAAGACCAAATTTGCGGGGAACTAATAGCTTATAGTAGTAAAAAAAATCTTTCAGTGAACCTCACTGAAGCTGCTGCTATTCATCTCTAGATAAAATTTGCTAGAATGGGTCAATATTATATTCAGACAACTCTATAACTAAGACTTTGGATCAGCTCCTAGAATATCTTCCACATTGCCACTCCATGCCGCAGCAAGCTATTCACACACATCTCCTTGGTTGCATACTACTGCCAACAGTAGTTGTCTGGATAAGAGTTTAATATACCTGCATTATTCAGAGATCTCTCTCCCATAACTATAACCACAAGAGTTACATTATTAGAGAAACCCAGTGACACTGGATTTACATGTTCAAGCATCTTTAGCAAGAATATTTTAGTCAAAGGTAATGTCATCAATTATCACTGATGTCAATGACATCAAAGCACAATGACACTAGAAAATATCAGACCCCAAAAACCAGCTTTGCCTGTGACAGAAATGCTCTCAAGACCACAAAAAGCCAAGATGCTTATAAAACCCTGACATGAAACATAACCACTGGGGGTTGGGATTAGGGTGGGAGTGGTGTGGGTGGTGGGAGGGGAGAAGGTTTTGAATTTGTATTCAATGAAAATATATTAGAAGATTACTTTTGTAAAAAAAATAGTTAAATATAGTTTTAAATGATACTTCTCTAATGTTTAGGTCTATTGTGCATTTAAGTGCATTTCCTCTATTATCATCAAGCTCCTTTTCACCACCTCTTCTTTTTTGTCTATTGTGCTAAAAGAAAAGATGAAATTTCTACAGAGGAGATTTTGGGAGAGCCAGGTGAAACCCTCGTGCTGTCTACAGGTAAGTTTTATCTACTTCTAAAACTTAATTCAAATATCATGAAAGCATGTTATCTGAAAAGCATAACAAAATTAAAGTTGATAAAATGTCTCCTGTACTTTCTCAAAACTAACTTGAATTTCTAACTTCATAAATAATTTAAATTCATTGTATAACATTTGAAAAATACAGAAAAGAATAAAGGTAAAACTTGGCATACCCTGGTAGCTCAGATGTTAAGACGGTGGGACCAGTGAAAAAACAAAATGAAAAACTGAATAAATCAGTGTAAATGCTTCTTCCTTCTCTCTCTCTGCCTGCCTGCTTGTCTGCATTCCCACCTGCTTCCTTCCTCTTAAAAAAAAATTCACCCATTATCCTACAACTTGAAAGTAATAATCACCAATATTTTCAAACAAGCCAATTCAAGATAATAAGCTGTCTAAGCATCTTTTATATGGTCACAATAAGAAAAATTAACTAGATCTCATAGGCAAAACCATTTCCTAAGAGCACATCAAGGGAGCACCAACCTTGAGTCCTACAAAGGAAGAATAAAAACAATTTACTGGGATCAAGAATATGCGTCATAACTTACTCAAGAACATAGTTATGTGAGATCTTAAAGAAAGTAAGTTCATAATGCCCCTAACATCTATAAATTTCAGAAAAACAGGGAAAAAAAGATGAAATTTTAAAACTAATATAAGCTCTTCCAATCTCATTTTTGTGCATGTGATTTTTAATTTCCACAGATGTTACCAATGTCTCACTGGGGCCCTTCTCTCTCACTTCGGAAGACACAATCCTTGATGACACCAAGATGCCTACAACAGTAAGACGTTCTGAGATTTCATCTAGCTCTTCCTATGCCTGCCTTTGCTATTGTTGATGTTGTCAATAAAATAGGAAAAGAAAATGAATGAACTGATCATTCAATATTGTTGAACTACATTTGTATCTCTCCAAGAGTCAACGACTTTGTTCTAATCTATCTTCTCACTTCTTCCTGTGGAATGAGAGGGGAAATAGATTGAAAACAAGGGTAAGATAGGAAAAATTCCAAGAAGCAGCTTAATTATAAACTGCAGCAGGGAAGGGACCCTTTAACCTCCTTACCTAGCAGAACTGTATATTCAGCAGGTACTCACCAGACAATAGAAGGAATGAATCTATCATCAGCCAGTTGAGTTCCTTCTCCATGTAGGTGTAGCCTCATGCTGACAGTGAGGGTAGAGGATTTGTTCTCTGTCATGTCCAGCAAGATTAGATCAGATAAATATCAAAATCCTGCCTATCAAATGAGGAAAAATATAAATAACAGCTGACAGGCAAATAGGAGCACTGGACACCATTCTGCATAAGTGAAAGAGCAGGCAGGGAGAGGATTGTTACAGGATTTATTGTTGGTTATTAAGAAAATGAGATATTTTTAACCCTTTCCAAAAGCTCAGCCAGAGCCAAAGCAGCGGAGCACCATCCTATCTATTCAGTGCTGGACTGTGCAGTGCCAGGCAGGGGGCAAACTCAGAAGCGGGCAGTGGTACAAGGAATGGAAAGGGTGACAAATCAGAGCCTAGATCTCTTCATACTTATGCTCCCACTGCAACCAGATCAGCCATCCCTGTGTCTGGAAGGTCACAGCCCTCCTCTAGCCCTCTTCTCATCTTGTGAACCTCCCTCCAAGGCACCAGTCAAAAGGGCACAGTGGGGACAGGAGATTCAGTCTCACCAGCTCTAACTGAAAATTCAGAGAGAGCTCTGCTGGCCAGCCTATCTGACCTTTAGGCCCAATGGTGGCAGATTTACTTGAACTACCGCTATAAACCAAGAATAAAAATGTTTTCTTCTACTCAAAAATACTAATCCATCAATGGTGACAAACACTGTTGGGAAAAAGTATTGAGATTAAACATAGCCACTATAAAATGTCTAAGACAAATCTAGTCTGCTTTCTCTCTTTTCTGTGCCCCATTTCCTTCAAAATGTAATATACATTCCTCCGTCTGCAGTAAATATCCTCTAAATACTTGATTACACATTCATTGCCTCCTCTCTTAAGGTCCTTTTACCACCTGCATTTATCACTTATTCTTTCATTCAGCGAACAATTTATTAAGATCCACTGATGTTCCAGCCATACAGCTATGCACTAAAGATCCCAAGATGAACAAGTCACAGTCCCTGCCTTTAAGGAATATAAATGCAAATAAGTACAACACAATAGTCTAAATGCTGTGATTGAAGATGACACAAGTATAGACTGGGGCAAAATGATGGGCCAGGACAGATTACAGAGGATGTAACCCACAGCCATGCATGTGCAGAGTTTTGTACATAATGGTCACATGTGTTTTGCTTTGGGATTAAGTGTGAGAATCATGCTGGAGTCAAAGAGATATGTGGGGTAACACAATTATCTTATAAAAAGAAGACAGTCGGCTAGTATATCACATACCAAATGAGCCATTTGGATGTTATCCAATGTTACAGGAGTGTAAAGGAGGCAAACTTTTACCCTAGTATGGTCAGAGTAGATATTATTTTAAATGAACCATGGGATATTGATAAGAAGTGAAGAGAGAGAGAGATTCCTTGAGGTGGGTACAGGGCAGAGTGAGGAGTGTTTCCATTCAGGATACTAACACAAGAAATATGGTGTTACAGCCACAGTGAACACTGACGTCTGGTGGTCAGAGCAGAGATGTTAGACCAAGTTCATTCTGATTGTACAGAGCCTTGAATGTCAGGCAGGAGTTTGGGTTTTACCCAATAGGTCATAATGAGTCACCGAGAGTGTTGGATGAGAGGTGTGGAAAATTAATCCAATCACTGATAGTAAATTAGGAGACTTTTCACTAATATAAAGAACTTATTCAGACATCTAACGTGAACTTCAAATCTGCCTAATGAAGTGACAAGCCTCTGGTGAGCAGCATCATATGCTATACTTTTAATTTTCCATGGTCCTAGCAATTTGAATTCATACACACTCTATTTCTATTTTTTGAATTAACAAAAATGTTTTAGTTAAACAATCGATGCATAGTCAGGTAAGTGCAAATCAGCATTCTCCCTGCTGAAGTCAGGGGCTATGTTACTGCCCAGTGTTCCTGGAAGAGGAGAGTTTGTGGTGACAAAAGAGGAAAGACTACATCAGATAAGTTCCGTCTCTCAGGGCATCTTTCCAGGATTGGTTGTATTCTTTCAGTTTCCACAACTCTAATTTCATTATAAGAGACCATGGATAATACCAGAGACATTTGGTTTTCCACAGTTATGTGCCTTTACTTTTTGAAGAAAACTCTGCAAGTCCCAGATCATCTGGCTAACCAAGGCTGAAAATCTATCGAACCCCAAGTTTGAAACCCAGCTTCAGGCAGGCTGTGCCCTGGGGGTCCACAAGAGTTCAGAACAAGAGAGACTCCAGCTTGTTCCTAGAACAGAGGTCAAGAAGGATGCCCTCTGGGCCTCTGTAATGAGAGGACAAACCCAGATCCTGGGAAGAGTGCTTCTATTCTTCACCATGCATTCCAAAGGCAGCCTAAATATGGTATTCCTTCTCAGAATTTTTGAACCCTCTCTTGACCTAATGGTGCTTTCTAACTACATTCAATGTGAAGTTTAAATACAAATGGTCTCATTGAACCAGCTTAGGCTCTTCTCTTGAAAAGATTATATAAAATACATCTTGGTATCCATAAGTCATTTCGTCTAATCTAATCTACATCAAAGAGTATTTTTAAAGCTATACAAAGAGGTGGCGGCACAATCCTAGTGGTGCCCCAGCAACAAGCATGTGAAGTGTGTGTATGCGTTTAAATGCTTTTATGAAGAGCACACAGTCATGTAAAGGATTCTAAATAGTCCACTCATTAGAGGTTTGGTATACGGTCTCTCCATGAAATTCAGAAACTATTTCTAATCAATAACACTTTCATTCCAAAAGCACTTGAACCTTCTTAATCAATTTCTTGAGATAATATTGATAATACTATATATATAATGTTACCATTTCCTTGTCATTTATATTAATAATAGTCCTTTTTCTAACCCAGGAAAGAGAAAGAGAATTCACTGATATATCTGAAGGCCCCCTGGAGCTGAAGGTGGAGCTGAGCATCTCTCTGGCAGTGATGTTCAAGACAGAGCTTGCTGATTCCCAGTCCCCGTATTACCAGGAGTTAACAGCAAAGTCTCAGCTTCAGGTGAGTGAATTCAACCAACACAACTACAGCACAAGTCATGACTAAAAATTTGGGAGCAAGAGAGGATAAATATTTTTGGCTAATAGTTCCAACTTCTTATGATCAGACACTCTTTTTTTACCACTACAAAGAAAGCAAAAACTACAATAGTATGACAAATGGATCTCTAGGAAAGTTCTCCATCTCAGATTTTCAATTCTTAAACATTTAAATTTCACTTAAATATTAGTAGATTTTAAAATCTCATTTAACTGAAAGCTACTAAGCATGTATTCTGTATGTCTAAAAATGTCCATGAATCTACTCTCCTGAAACTTATATAGTATTTTAAACTAATGAAACATTAATTTTAAAATAAAATTAAAGGTCCCTATAGGCACTAAATGGCAAATATGTTGGCTTGAAGTATGAATTTTTAATCCATAGTACTTTTTCTTACATAATATTTCCACTTTTCAGTGTGATGTCAAAGACATGACATTTTTTTCATGAGTGATAATGGGAAGGCAGCTATATTAACCATGTTATTCATCACTAGCCTGGGGAACTATCCCACAATGCTTCTTCCACTTCGAACCATCCTCCAAATTGCCTATACCAAGTTAAATGAGAAGACTTAATTTCCTGCAGGATACATCCAAATTACTATGCTGAGCATGGTATCTGTATGTCATGATTAAAACCCCTATCTTCCTTTTCAGCTTCATATTAACACCAGTTCTTTACCATTCCCCTCCTTTACACTCTACTTTCCAGAAACACAAATTACTTGCAAATCTTTTCTCACCTTTAACCTTTACATGTACTACCTCCTCTGTTTGGAATGCCCTTTTCCAAGTTTCATACCCTTGTCATGGAAAATTCTCTGGTTCATTAGTGCCTCTTCTCTGGACTAGCAGCTGATTCCCATTGTCATCACAACACGTATCACCCTGTCTTAAGATAATTCATTTACATGTCTATGACCTTTGTGGTCTCCCTTCCTCTCTCCTCACTAGTCATCCTAACCACTGACCCTGAGTTTCCCCTTGAAAGCAGCAACAGTTTTTCATCTCTACACCCTTACCCCTTCACACAAAGTTGAAATGCAGTTAACTACTCAGTAATGGTTTGCTAAATGCAACCAAAAATAGAAACATCCATGAGATACATAAACATGAAATACATTTATGGGAAATTCCTGTGCCCAGGTTTTTTCTTCAGCATGTCCAGGGAATAAAGAGGCCCCAACTTCTCATACTTGGAGAAGGCAATACTTTCCTCTCTCCCTTAGAGAGGAGACGAGTAAGTGAAACATTCTTCCATTCCAGCCTCTTCCTGTATCAGCATTCAGTGAATGTGAAAAATCATTTCTACAAACTTCAAAGAGAAAGCATCAGCATGGGTGTTTATGAACCAGAGAAGTACTTAGACATGGATTATTAGATAGAATGAATTAAAGAATAGTTTGTTAAATTTTCCATTTGTTCCTTGAAATGTTCTTCTTCGGCAAGTCCTTATTATAGTCAGTTATCTTCAAAACAGGATAATTGGCCATAGAATGTCTTTACTGACCTGATGTCTGTTTTTTACATACCTAAAACAACCTGGTAAATAATGCAAATAAATTATTATTTGATAGCCCCACAGTGAAAGAGACAGAGACAAGGGAGTTGAAATACTCTGAGGCTTTATTGCCCCATGTGCAGGCTGGGAAAAGCTCCTTTCTGAGAAGAGATAGAAGGAGCAATCTGAGGGAAGCAGTGTGAGAGGGGCTTTTAAGGGGGTAGTCGCTGACAAGCAGGAAGGGGCTAGAGGTGGAATTCCAAAGGCCATCTGACTGAGCTGTTGATTTAGAGGTAGGGAGTTGATGGGCTGGAATATTAGGCAAGTGTGAAGGGGTGGGAATGGAGTCCTTGAGTTCGATAAACAGGAGGAGGGAGGGTTGAAAAGCATCTGACCTTGCCTCAGGCTGTAAAATGTTCCATTTCTCATGCTTGGTTGGAAAGTGACAACTTTCAGACCTTTTGTTTTACTCCAACCTATCCTTGGATAACCCTTGTGGCTTTACATTTTTATAATTTTTAATCTGAGTTCTAGTCCTAAACTTGTTTCTGTCAAGAATTAGCCATGAGGCTTCCAATTCAAGATGTTGATGCAGAAGCACCCTTGTCTTAGCCTCTCTAGGAAACAACTTGACTCTGCAGATATATATAAAACTTCCTCTGAACAGAACCTACAGACTTCATGGAGACTGTACAGACCCCATCCCCCTGCCCCCAGCTTAAGGAGAGGTGACTAATCACCTGCTCCCCACCCCTCACCCCTCACCCCCCACCTCCCATCCCTCCACTGGCAGACAGGTAACCACAGTTGGCGAAAGACCTCAGGCACAGAGCAGAGACCAGAAGCACTTATGCAGGCCCCCATGCTTCACTCCTCCCCCCACCAACCCAGACCTGAGAGGAAGTTCTTCTTCTCAAGCTCCCACAGGTATGTGTGTGCCTCTCTCCCCTCCTGCTGAGAAAGTGATTCTCTGTGCACACAGCACAACCTGCCCAGAATCCATACAAGGCCCTCTCCTCCTTTGAGAGACAGAAAGTATGCTCCCCCAACCCAAACCAAAGTTGGAAGAAACCTGAAATAAAAGGAAAGGAAAGCCACAGTACTGAATTCAAGGTAGAAAGACAGCTATGCCAAAACCACAGTAATCAAAGAAAACATGAATGGCCTCTAAAAGGAAGAGGCCAAGAGCTCACCAGAGAAGAACCCGATGGATATGGACTGGGACAAATAAGAGATAAAGAGTTCAGAAAAATAGTTTTAAAAAAGCATTATGGTCAAGGAGGTTCTCCATCAAGAAGAAAAAAACTATCCTCAACACCAATAAAGAACCATCTAAATATATAAAACAAATATTTACAGAGCTAAAGGCAGAACAGCAACACAATAATATCAGGGAATTTTAACACTACACTTACATCAATAGATCATCCAGACAGAAAGCCAAAAAAGAAACAAGGGTCCTAAAAGAAACAATAGATCAAAGGGACCTAATGCACACATATAGGGTGATCTACCCCAACAAAAGATAATACACATTCTTCTCAAATATTCATGGAACATTCTCAAGGATAGACCACGTTATGGGACACAAAACCAGTCTCAGAAAATTTAGTAAAATTCAAATTATAGAAAGCATCTTCTCTGACCACAAAGGGGTAAAACCAGAAATAAACCTAAAGAACAAAACTAAAAAAATGCAAAGATATGGAGATTGAAAATATGCTTCTGACAACTCCTGGATCATTGATGAAATTGAAGATGAACTTAATACTTATCTGGAAGCAAATAAAACTTGGCCAATGAGCTACCAGAACATATGTGATGAGGCAAAAGCAGTTCTGAGAAGAGAGTTTATAGTCATAAAAGTACACATCAAAACCAAGAGCCCAAATTAAATATCTAGCCACATATCTGAGGGAAATAGAAAGGGAAGAACTATCAAAACCAAAACTCAGCAGAAGAAAGGAAATAATAAAAATTAGAGCATAAATAAAAAAAAATTGAAAACAAAAGGACCATCTAAAAGATCCACTGATCCAAAAGATCAATGAATCCAAAAGCTGTTTCTTTGAAAAAAAAAGTAAACAAAATTGATACACCCCTAACAAGACTCACAAAGAAAAAGAGAGAGAAAACCTTAATATCAAAAATCAGAAATAAAAGAGGTAAGATCACAACTGACATCACAGAAATACAAAGGATCATGAGGGACTACTACATGCCAACTTATATGCCAACAAATTCATCAATCATGAAGACAGATTTCTAGAATCTTACAACATTCCAAAACTCAAGCAGGAAGACATAGACAACTTAACCAAATCAATCACAAGAGCAGAAATTGAAGCAGTAATAAAAAATCTCCCCCAAAACAAGAGCCCAGGACAAATGGCTTCATCTGGGAAATTCTACCAAACATTCAAAGAAGAACTAATCCCCATCTTCCTCAAACTACTGCACAAATTTGAAGAGAAGGGAAAACCTGAAAATACATTTTATGAAACTAATATTACACTAATTCCAAATTAGACAAAGACAACACCAAAAAAGAAAACTACAAAATAATACCACTAACAAATATAGATGCAAAAACCCTCAACACAATCCCAGCAAATAGAATTCAACAACACATCAAAATATTACACACCATAACCAAGTGGGATTTATTCTAGGGATACAAGGATGGTTCAGCATACACAAATCAATCAATATTATATCAACAAAGTGAAAATCAAAAACCACAAGATCATCTCATTAGACACCAAAACAGGAATAGAAGGTACATTCATCAACATAAAAGCAATATATGACAAACCCACAGTCAATATCATAATCAATGGTGAAAAACTGGAATAACACAAAGTTGCTCACTATTATTACTCTTCAACATAGTTCTGGAAGTCTTGACCAAGGGTAATTAGGCAACAAAAAGATATTAAAGAAATCCAAATTCAAAAAGAAGAAATAAAACTATTATTATTTGTAGATGACATGATATTATGCTTAGAAAACCCTTACGTCTCCAGGAAAAAAACTACTAGAAACAATAAATATATACAGCAAAACGGCATGATATAAAGTCAGCATACAAAAATCATATGTGAACAATGAAATGGAAGAGAAAGAAATTAAGAACAAAAGTCCATTCGCAATAGCACCAAGGAAGATCAAATACCTGAGAATTAACAAAGGAGGTGAAAGACCTATATAATAAACACTATAGGACATTAACAAAAGAAATAAAAGGAGATACAAAGAAATGGAAAAACATTCCATATTCATAGATTGGAAGAATCAACATAGTAAAAATGGTCATTCAACCCAAGGCAATATATATGTTCAACTCAATTCCAATCAAAATCCCAGGGACGTTTTTCAAGGAAATGGAGCAAGTAATTTGAAGTTTGTATGGAACCACAAAAACCTCAAATAGCCAAAGCTAAGAGAAAAAAAAAAAGGAACAGTTGAGGCATCATACTTCTGGACTTCAAACTATATTACAGAATGATTGTCATCAAAACTATATGGCTTTGGGACAAAATCAAACACAGGGATCAGTGAACCCAGAAATAAAACCACACCTATCTGGTCAGTTATTCTATGACAAAGGTACCAAGAGCATTCAATGGAAGTAGGAAAGTCTATTCAGTAAACGGTACTGGGAAAACTGGAATGCCATCAGCAAATAAAAAGAAACTAGACTACTCACTATCCCAAGTACAAAAATCAATTCAAAATGGATCAAAGACCTGAACCTAAAACCAGAAAATACCTAGAAGAAAATGTGGGGAAAACACTCCATGATGTCAGCATCAAAGAGGTCTTTGGGGGAAGAACAGTCACAGCAACTGAACGAAAGCAAAACTATACAGTTAGGACTACATCAAACTAAAAGCTTTTACTGTGCAAAAGCAGCCTCCCCTGAAGCAAAAAATAAAACTCACAGAACTGGAGAAGATATTCACACAACATAGATCAGATAAAAGTTTAATTTCTAAAATATACCAAGTGCTCATACATCTCAACAATAAAAAAGCAAATACCCACTCAAAAATAGGCAAAAAACTTGTCTTCTAAAGAAGACACACGGATGATTTACAGACATCTTTAAAAAATGCTCTACATCACTCATCAGAGAAATGAAAATAAAAACTATTATGAAATACCATCTCACTCCCGTGAGAATGTCTTCTATCAAAAAGACTTGAAAAAGCAGATGTTGGAGGGGGTGTGGTGAAAAGGGAACACTTCTGCACTGTTGGTGGGAATGCAAATTGATACAACTTAATTGGAAAATAGTATGGAGATTACTTAAATAAAGATGGATCTATCATTTGATCCCACTCCTAGGCATATACTCAGAGGATACAAAACCTCTAATCAAGAAAAACATCTGCATTCCTATGTTTATAGCAGCACAATTCACCATAGCTAAGACATGGAAACAACCTAAATGCCCATCAACAGATGATTGGATAAAGAAGCTTTGGTATATATATTCAATAAACTTCTATGTTGCTATTATACAAAATGAATTGGTGCTTTTTGCTACAATCTGGATGGAACTGACGGAATCATGTTGAGTGAAATAAGTCTAAAAGAGAAATACAAAATGGTTTCACTCACATGTGGAGTATAATTAACATGAAACAAGTGAACATACAACTTCTAACAAAAATAACAGAACTCACGACTGGTTATGTGGGGTTGGGGATATGGGAAAAGGTGATGGTAAGAGACACTGAAACTCTGGTGCTGGATGTGGTGTGAAATACAGACTGAGGTGCAATTTTAATATCCTAAATCGAATTTAGCATTGTGCATTAAAGAAATAACAAATATTACTATAAAATGCCTTTCCAAGTCTTAGCACTGTGTATAGAAAAACTCATTTAAATATTTACCCAATCCTATAAGTGCAATAATATTATTTACCTTTTCAAAATGAAGGCTACTGAGACACAGGGAGACTAATTAATAGCCCCACTGTGCCCAACCATGTCCTCTCTAACCTAAGTGACAGAGCCAAGATTTAAACCCACCCAGCCAGTCTGGTATCAAACTCCTCCTGCTCTTACCCACTATGCTGTGCTCCCTATTTTTCCCACATAAACACTCTGGGAAAGGATTTTTGAACCATCATCAAATGTACATGCCCCTTCTAGCCTCTGAAAAACGCATTAGCCAAAAGGAATATGTCTTGCCCAATCTTGTTCCAGAAACCCATCACATCAGTCCTGCTGGTTCCATTTGCACTGTCACTGGCTTTTCTCAGACGCAGCCCCTCTGCTCACAGTATCTGTCTGATTTCCAGGCTGAGCAGCCCAGTCACCTTGCAGCCTGCCCTCAGATAACCAATTCACCACATTGCAGCCCAACACTTGGTTTAGCACAGTCATTTAGGTCTAATCAGGAATTAATGGACAGTACTTTGCAGTAATTTAATTTCCACAATAAACCTAATGAGCAATTTAATACAAACATCAAAAGGAATGTTTAGTAGTTGTCAGAATGCTTTCTCCTGTGCAAACGATTCATGAGAACTCAACACGGCTGCCTTTTTATAGCACCGTTAACATACATTCCAGCAGAATCAGGGAGGCCCCTGTGCATTTAGTATTATTAATAAGGTTAACTGGGCACTTAATTAGCAGTTTAGTGGTTAGTACTCCATGATCGGAAGGTCCCCAGAAGATTATTTAGCAGAATTAACTGAAGGCCTTTGTCATCTCCTCCCTAGATGCCTTCTGCACCCTCCTAAGCAAAACTGATTCTTAATCAATCACAGAAGGTTCATGAAGAGGCCATGGATGCAAGCAGTAAATCCTCTCCGCAGAGACAGTGCCCTGGGGCCTTCCCAGAGAGGAGGCTGCTCTTCCCAGTGATGCTCCCTGCTGCCCAGGCTGTAGCTGCAGCCTCTGCTTGATTGATTGTTTTCATATGCATAACAGCATCTCTAGTATCCTCGACTAGAAAGAAGGATGAATCAGGGTCTGAATCTTCTGTTCCAGAAACTAGCTCACACTTAAACATTCAATCCCAGATGCTGTTACCAAATCAGCCATGACAAATGCCCTGTGCCCCGAAAACTCTTTGTCCCAGGAGGCAAGAGCAAACCGGACACATGTACACAGCCATTTCTTGCCTACCCCCATGTAAAGGCCAGCTCTGCAGAATAGGACCTTCCAGCTCTCCTCTGATAAACCTGCGTGACGTGAAGGCATGCAATGTATTCTTCAGACTTCCTGACCCTGAGGCCTATGGCCCTCACCCTGTCCTTCCCCCCTGGCCCTGACCCCTATGGCCCTCACCCCGTCCTTCCCCATACTGAGTCTTTCAAAAACAACTGATTGAAGGAAAACAACCAACTTCCCTCCATGTTCTTTGGGAATTGAGGAAGTAAAAAAATAATCTGGTAATCAAGGTTCTTAATCCAAAAGGCAAGATAGAGAATAAGCAAATAAATAATATAGTATCACCGACTCCCTGCCCACTGGTTATCAGGCACTTATTGATCATTCTTTACAGCAACTTTTGATCAGGTATTGCTGTTCTATTTTTTCTAAAGAGACTGAAATTCAGAGACATTAAGCAATAAACTCAAACTCCTGCAGCTAGGCAGTAGCAGAATCAATATTTAAACTCAGGCCTACAGAGTTACCTCTTCGTCATCCAAGAATTGAGCTACCTTCATCACTGGGGTCACAAAAACTACTTTTAATATTGACTCAAAAAAATATAATTTAGAAGGTAAATCATTTTGTTGAGGGAAAAAAGATCCATGATACAGTCCAAGCCCCATGGCAGTGAACTGGGGATTACCTGCACATCACTGCTGCAGTCTTTAACATAATATAAAGTCAGAAATAAATGTATATATAGTGACAATTCAATGGCATGTTGATACATTTGGAATAAAGAGACTCACACAATTCAATTAAACACCTACTGAGTCACTACAATGTGGATGACAATATGCTAGGTACTGGAAAACAAGGAGATAAAGATGAGTAAATAAGACTTGGTCCCTAAGGCTGAGGAGGATAATCTCAGTGAAGGGGACAACATGCACCTCAAGACTGTTGGTGGGGCATACGGTAATAAGTTCTAGAGTAGTAGGGATAAGAAATAATGGAGCCTGACTTTGAGCTCTACAAATACTTTTCAGTAGAGAAGGTATTTGATCTTTGAAATATGGGGAAGACACAGTCAATGAGTGGAAGGTAGGAGAAGTTGCATTTTGAATAATGCAAAACCATGCATAGAAGTCAAGAGGGAGTACATGATGTATTTGAACAGGGACAGAGATTGGTTTAGTGTAACTAGAGAAATAATATTGGTCAGGGAGGAAAGAAAGCACAAATAGTAAGGTATTTGGGTAGAGGAGGAAACAGATGATGGAGGGTCTTAAACGCCATTTGAAGAAATTGTTAACTTATTCAATAGAAAATGCAGCCCATCAAGAGATTTTTAGTGAAGAGCAACAGATAATGGAATGATTCACTTGAAAAAAAGGTATACTCAAGGAGATACCTCTTCCTTATCCAATCCCAATAAAACCTAAAGACACATTTTTCCCCCTTTCCCCACGCGCACCCCCAGAAAACTGTTTAAGCAACACAGGAAAGAAGATGAAGGTGGGGGGAAACGTACCAGTCACAAGACTAAGAATATGATATAATCAAAAGGGACATGGAAATCGATAGAAATTAATGACCAAATGTGAGGGTCACAGAGAGAAGCTATCTGGGTTCCTGGGCCTTCTGACATGAGGGTGATGTGTATCCATGGTCTTGACTGAGATAGCCCAAGACAAAAGACAGATTCGGGAGAAAGAAGATGACTCGAGTTTGGGCATATTTAGTTAGTAGCAAATGTTTGGGTATTCAGATGGAAAACTCAAAGTTGTGTCTCAGGTGATCACTGAAACCGTAGGAGAAAATGATATCCCCCAACGAGCAGCAGAGGCGAGTGGACACAGAGAAGGAAGGACAGAGATGAGTCCCTGCTCACTCTTCAGCATCATTTCCACCCTGCTCTCCCTCCCAAGCTTCACTACTAAACTACTAGAACTTCCTCTCGGGTTTCTTTACTCCCAGTCTTCATGTGAGTAAGCTGAATGGAGTTGGCGCCCACCCGTCTATGTGACGACGCGTCCCAAAAGCCTAACACAGTGCCTACAGTTGGGTTTACTGAATGAGAGAAGCAGATCTGAGGATGCAAACAAGGTCTGAGGATCCTTATATTTAAAGCAGAGAGTGAATACAGGAATAGAAGAAAGAAGGCTGAGAAAGTACTCAGAGAGATGGAAGAAAAAACAGGAAAAAAGTGTTATCACTGTGGAGGAGGATAGAAAAATGTAACCGGATCTGGAGAGTCGAGAGACACAGGTCTAGAGAGAACGCCCCCTCCTGGGAGAATCCAGGCACAGAAGTCAGACTGCAGGGTGTTAGGGACTAACTGAATATAGCAATTGTAAAATATTTTTTGTAATGGACCTCATTAGCATGGTCTTATTAATAATTAATTAATTAAGCAAAGTGCTGTGAAGGCCACATAAATCTATGAGTGAATCTAATTATAGAGTCTGTTTCTACTATTTTATTTAGGTACAGTAACCATTTTAGTTTAATAAATCATTTAACATTATAGATATTTGCCAAGTAATTTAATCCATTTTTTAAATCATAGTTGTTCCATTTGTATAAATAAAAATACTATAGCCAAAAAATATTTCTTCAAGGTGCCACCTTAAAGTTATTTATATAAAGTAACCATTATAGCAAGTTAGGGCCAACTTACAGTTTTTAAATAAATAGCAAAAAACAATTTTGTCTGACTTTCAGAAATAACAGAAGAATTTGGCCTCAATCTTTGCTTCCATTTCCTATGTTCGTTTTTTCCCTAACTCATCAAAAGTGTTTAGGTTTTTTTCAGTTAAGTAAGATCTGACCCAGTAGAACCAAAGAATGTTTCATAAATTTCTTTCTCTCTGCAGATACAAAAGGTATTTAAGACACTTCCAGGATTCAAAGAAATCCATGTGTTAGGATTTAGGTAAGTAAGAGAATCAGACACTTCTCACCTTTTAAATTACTTTCTCCCTTCCCTCTTTTAAAAGTGCTGTTATGAGGATTAAAAGGTTCCATTCTCTCAATTGTTTAGCCCTGCCAAATACTGAAAACTGAATATATTTCAGATCAAGGAATTGTCTAATTAGAACATGACTCTAGGTGATTTAAAGGACAATATAGGAGCTGTATTTCTTCCACCCGCCAGAGCCAGAAACACTGCTGTCTGCAGAGACCTCATCTGACATCCTTGACAATGTTATTAACCAACATCTTAGGAAAAATACCTCAGTAAAGGCAGATCAAAAAATACTGCAACTAGTTATCTTGGTTTCTGATTGCCTGGTTTCCTGTTGAACCCTAATACATTATCATCGTCGTTTAAACAAATCAAGCTGACCTAGGAAAACAGCTGAAACTAAGAAAAAGCGGTACCTATAGGATAGGAGAGTTGCAGGAATGCAGAGGACAAGAATGGAGGTGGAGGCAAGACTTCCCAAAACATATCTTTTGTGTCATTTCTATATCTGGACCATAGTAAGTTTTAACCAGAAACAATTGTTAAATTAAAATGTTAAGTAAAGGAAACGAAATTATAAAATAATTCCCTGCTAAAGCAGGATCTAATCATTTTCCCAGAACTTTCTTGCAAGCAGATCTATATCCATTAGCATTGCACCTTTGGGTTTGTAATTTGGGACAAAATTTTTTGCATCTTTCTTTTTAGTTCTCATGTTTCAAAACATCTACAGTTGGTGTCATAACATGTTTTTTCAATGGACTATAGGGCAAATATCTGCTGAGATTCCATAACCTCAGGAAGATTTGTAAAGTGGAAAAGTAAGTTCACCCAAAGTCTTTCCTGGCCCCTTCAACATCTATTAAAGAAGGTGCACAGAGTAAGGAATACACATAGAATTGGACTGTTGATGATAGACTTAATGTGTTATATACAGATGTTGATTTACAACAATGTACAGTTCCTTAAATTTAAAGTAGCTTCTGGGGAAGCTGTATATTTGTCATTCCTGCTTTTACTATGTTAGTGCTATTTTTGGCTTTATGTGTTATTTAGCAATTAATTGGTAAGTTATTGTATTTCATTCAAAGCTATCAGTCTCCTCTAATTTGTATAATTTCAGAAAAAGGAACTATTTAAAAGTGAAAGTTTTAAAGATAACTATATTTACCCAAACCAACTCATTTTTCTCAATTGCAAGATGTTTCATGTGAAATCAGACAGATTAGATGGAAATAAAAATTGAGAGGAGAATATTCTGCATGGATGTTAAGGTCTTCTGGATAAAACACTGCAGTTAAAGAAAATTTTTTTAATTTAAAGCAGAAGAAAATGATCAGAACAGTTCTCTTGATGACTGTCCAAATGCTCATCATCCCTCCCTTCAAATAAATGAAAAACTAATAACTGAAAAATCTATTTCAGAAGAAAAATGAAATGATAGTCATGAAATTTTTCAAGGTAAAATCTTTAAAGACATATCCCTTGAAGCAACATCTTTCCCATCTGTTTATCTCTGTAGGAATTCATTCTTATTTCTGCCAAAGGTACTCATAAAGTAAATCAAACACATTTTTCCAATGATTTCCATTATGAAATGAAGACTTAGTCTCCCAGAAAACATTTCGATTCCTGAATACAATAAACAATATGGTTATGAGACTAGCAAACTTTTAATCATTGATTACAAGGGTCAGAATATTGTGAAGTAAACTGATTATGAAGGAAATTGCTTTTTCATGCAATCAAATCCCCACAAAAGACTAAATCCTATGACTCTCCCAGAACCATACTTTTTTTTTTAGCTTGTTTGTAAAAACTCTAATCTACAATTTAACAAGTGCTTTTACAACAGTGACTTTATTCCATTCTTTCAACACAACTGGAAAGTAGTTAGGACATCTATTAATATTGCAATTATAAAGAGGAACAATAAAAGGCCTATTTAAAATATATTTTATTTCTTAAAGCCAATTTGGGAAACGATTCACAATCATTTAATCTAGTAGAGGATATACTCCCTCAAAACTTGCACACACATGTCCATAGCAGCTTTATCTGTAGCAAAAAACTAGAAACCACCCAAAGATCAATCCAGAGTACCAGGAAAACAAATTGTGACACTTTCTTGCCACTGACTTACTCAACAAAGGAAGGAACTATTGAAAACACAACAACATTGCTTCATCTCAAAATAATTATGTTGAGTGAAAGAAGTCAGACAAAAAAACATTATTATTCCATTCATATTTAATATTAGAAGATGCAAACTCACCTGTCGTTACAGAAACCAGATCAGTACAGGTATCCTCTACTTTTCTAAAGTTCTAGTTAAGCCACATTAGAGCCACATTAGTAACTGTTTATTGCTAACTGAAAGAAATCAAATAGGATTTTCGCTTTTATGACAAAGGATGAAAAGGTAGACTAGCGTTCAGTGTCTGTTTTGCAGCAGGTGTTAAACAGCGCCCACCTAGCGGCAGCTAGAGTGGCCTTGCCAAGCTCCTTCCCAGGAACTACTTTATACAGGCTGTGTATTCATCATGTCATTCTTTCTTTTACTATATGTGAGCATTATTCTAGGTTTTATGTGTTATTTAATAAGTTATTTGGAGGACCTGGAAATGCTCAAGTTTTTTCCATATAAATGAATGGTAATTGCATCTTTGCTTTACCTCATTTCAGCTTATGAAAAGTTTCATAGGAACACAACTTTCGAGTAGCAGACAAACTGCAGTTGCTTGGCTAGTGGAGGCTGAGAGAGATGGGAGAGGATTACCAAGGGGTATGAGTAGGCATTTGGCAGTGATGAATATACTCACTATCAAGATTGCAGTAATGGTTTCACAGGTTTAGAGTGTCACGCTTATCAAATTGTACACCTTCAACGTGTAATTTGTTTCAGGACAATATACTTCAACAAAGCAATTTTTTTTTTAATTAACAGAACTAGGGGCTTGGACTGGAAACCCAACCTCTCTCAGGATCTTTGTGGATTATAAACTATGGCTGTAAATAAGTTGAAAACAGGCTGAATGAATGTTTAGTACAGAAGGAAGTTCTTCCCCACAGAGCAGCCCCAGTTAGTCATAGATTCCCCATGTAGCCATAGTGGAAAATTTAGCAGAGTTCATTTCAGCCATGTTACATGAGGGATGAAAGTCAGATGAATTCATAGTCCAGGAAGACAGAGAGCAACATGAATCTCATCACATTTTGTTAGCAGCTTTCATTTGAAATATAAGTTTCTAAATGAAATTCATGTTATATGCTCAGAGGAGTCCATGTGTATCTGTCAGTTTTGGTGACCAAATGGTTTTTTTTTTTATACACCAGCAGGTAAAAAGACCCCAAGCTTGAGGTCAGGTAGGTCAAGGTTTGAATCCTGGCTCTGCCACATTCCAATTGCCAACTTCTCTTATCTCTATATATTGTCGTTTCTATGAAAGGAGATTGTGTTGTTGAAAATACTAAATGGGAATGTGTGTAACTGCCTGGCACAGACTACCCACTCAATAAACAGGTATTTGTTTTCTTGAAACCTGTTTTATATGAATTGAACCATTCCCTCAAGGACTACTGATTAAAGCAATTCAAAAAGGAATCAGTCAATAAAACACCAGTTCCAGGGTCTGGTCTCAGATGAATTACCTTTAGGAATAAGCTAATCATTTAATGCTATTGAGGAGGTGAGGAATACATGCATAAAAGAGCTTTCTAAAAACTTCATGACTGAAAGGGAGAAGGGAGAGGACAAATTGTGTGGAAGGGATCAATTACGTGGTGAAGGAAGATCTGGACTGTTGTGATCAACTTAATGTGTTATAAACACATACTGATTTAGGGTAATATACACCTTAAACCTATATAATGATGCAATGTTCCTGCAATAAAATTTTAAAAAGTAACTATAATAAATGTTATTAAATGTTTTAAAAAATATTACTGGCACCAGTACCACCCAGGATGTAAGATATGTGGAATATATCTGCAGCCTCTTTAGGAGGAATATGAGGAACTCAAAAAGTTTAAAGAGATCAAAAGTACATGTAATCTTTGCTCTAAGGCTCAAACCCTAGTGAAAAACATTATATAATGATGCTCACTTATTAGGATTCACATGGTTCACAAAATTTCCATCCAAAATCTGATGGCAGTGTATATGTTTCCTTCAAAACTCTAGGCAAATATGGGGAGACAATAATAGGAAGTCTTTTTATATGTGAAATGACTATTTCCATACCTTTCATAAAAATTCTTTCTCTTTTTCATGTTCCCATTGTGTATGATGAAATGAAGACCAAAGAAAGAAAGAGATGGGTAATTAACTTTTTACGTTTGAAATATAGTATATTTTCCCCTACACATTTATATGCAGATCTTTTACAAGTGATTCTTGCATATAAAGTCTGAGAAAAGTCAATGACTTTTTAATGCTGTCTTATTTAAATGCACTCAATAAATCAATTATTCAGTAGTTAAACACTCTAGAATCAAAACCACTATGTGAGACACACAGGTAAACAATGACTTGAGCAGCAGAAATATCTTCTATAAAACTCAAAAGCTAATTACAAAAACATAAAAGCACATATATTCAAAACAAGATTAACAATTTCTTAAATGTAATTTGTGATGGGAAATTTTCAGAATGTGTACTCATCACACAATCAACCAACCTAAGTCTAAAATAAAGCAGAGAAACGTATTTGTTCCTTGATTCCAAGGTCATTTGAATTAGGAAATAGCTGTTATATGTTGGATAGTTCAATAATCAGAATCCAGCATTGGCACCTACTAATTAACTAGCAAAATAATGAACTGTAGACACTGATTGTGTGGCCCAAAGAATTGCCAAGAATACACGTTGTCAGTTTTGTGGTCTTTAAAATACTTTCGCATCCCTCTGTGTGGATTTACAGCATGAACCAAAAGATAAAAGCTGATCCTTAGAGGGCAGAGTTAGAGGGAATCCTATTTTTCATGTTTACATGTAAAAAGGCATTGAATCAATAAATATGATAATAAATATAGTTAATCATGTACTACTTTCATTTTGCTTCTCTCACATCTTCCTTCTAGAGGTTATTTTAAAATACTTGAGGGAAAAGATTCATTTAAAGATTTACTTTTTAATTAAAAACACTTCTTCAAAAAAATTACAAAGAGAAATAGCCCTAAGAACTGAAGCTTTGACTTGATCACAACATATACATACTATTATCCCACTGCTATATTCAACAGTTCTATTTCATAGTCCTTCCAAAAGTAGATAAAGGGACAATTCATCTTTCTTGCTGATTGGCACTCCACGACTTTACTTATGGGACTGTCAAAAGCATTGATCAATACTAGCAATTTTTGACAAGTAACACTTTTTCATGAAGACCTAAAGGTAAAAAAAAAAACAAAAACTATGGTCACTAGAGTTAGTTAGCAGTCCCTCTTCAGGCTGGTCTTAATCCCTATTTGGTATTCTACTTCACAACTAAAATATATTGTAATCGTTTTTCTACTTTCAAATTTCTGATAAACACTGAAATCAGATTTGAAGTAGAATATTCCTTTAGAGTTCATTAGGAAAGAGGTAGAAGCTGTTCTGAAGCTTTGTAGCAAGAAAGTGACACTCTTTCTAAGGCATGTGACAGTGACTTTCGGTGATTTTTATGTTCTCTGCTCTCTACAGTTCCAGTTCCACAGAGATGCGACTGATTGCCATCTTTGAGAGAGACAATGCAGGAACCAAAAGACCCGCAAGTGACTTCCTGTCTTTTGATTCCAATCAAATTGAAAGTGAGCGAGTCTCTCATGGAACAGTAGAGGAAGACAAGCAACCAGAAACCTATCTCACAGCTTTAGACCTCAAAAAGCTGATCAGCAGAACACTAGAGGAAGACCAATCCTTGCATGGGGGGACAATACAATTCACTGATGGTCAGTTGGTGATTTCATAGTTCTGGGTTTATCCTAATTCTGACAGAAAGATTGGAGGTATGAATGTCTTGTGGTCACTGTCCATGTAACTTGGGTCTTGTAGAATCAATCATTTCTGTGACTGACACATCATTTATGGTATCGTTTTTGCCTTTCCTCACTCACATCTGCTCACTCATGAATCTTTTATGACCACTTCCCACCAATAATATCTCTGGGAGAAGTCAAGTGTTTCAGTTCAGTCCAGTTCCTCTATGGTCATCCAATGCGAAGGGGAACAATTCTATTCAGCTGGCACAACCCAAACAGATTCCTTCAACTAGGAAATCGGTTGGATTCCAGAAGGCAACAGATGACATATTCAAAGGAACTATTCATAAAGACTTCCCTAATATTAAAAGGAATAGGACAGTTCCCTGGCACCAGACACAGCAAGGTCTCATTACTACCTCTAGGCTTGAAGAACTATTTAATGATCTAAGCCATTCCAAAGACAGAGGGCAAGGAACCATTGATACTGTCCATATAAGTCAACCTCATGGAGCAGAAAGCAATAGGGAAAGAAGAGTGGATCTAAGGAAGTCACAAGTTACTAGGCACACTCAATGTCCTCAAAGGGTACTGGAGGAGCTAGGAGTCTGGAACTCCTCAGTAGGCCTAGTACTCCTCAAATAATAGATGGACACTGAAAATGCCAATGACATGTCATGAAATTGGTACTCTCTGCCAGATCTGTTTCTTTCATGTATATAGTCAAACTCAACACTGGAAAACTTCCTAAGTCTCTCTTAAGACAAGATACAGAGCAATGAACCTTCTAGGCAAGAAAGGGTGAACTTCAGACTCATCTTGGAAAATGACATTGTAGATTTGTCTCTTTTTTGACACCCATAGGGTGTTCTGAGAATCAGGTTTTTGGTGTTAAGACTCCACAAATGGTTCTTGGTTCCAGCATGTATTCTAACCACATCTTTCATTGTCAGCTTAGTGTATTTTCATCCCACCAGCCTATACAATTAGCCTGCCCATGTGGTCTAAATCTGTACAATAAAACCGAATGCTCTAAATAAAAGTCCACCTTAATGACTGTCTTTATCACATAAATACACAAGATGTACCCCCTTGATATCTGTCCTTCAAATCAATGACTACTAATTTATCTGGCATTAATTTCTTAATGATTTACTATACTATTCCTTGATGGCTGCCTATTGCACATGTTACCTGCTTACTGTTTTACACACCCACAAAAAGAAAAAACAAAAAATGAAACACCCAAACCTTATGATATTTTTTGCCCACAGAAATTGCTGAATCATTATCAGACCATGATCTTGACACCCAGTTATTGCTGCCTACACTTCTTGTTGATATCAGAAAGGTAAGCAAGCTCAAATAAAAACAAAACCTCAAAACCTTCCATTAAAAAATCATCTTAAGGATTGAGCAGAGAAAAAAAACCCATTTGCACTGAAATTATAATTTACTTTTGTTTCTCACATGTAATACTTGTTTATCTACTTCCAGAATCTGTATTAGTAAAATATAACACAACTGCACTTCAAATAGCCTCAAGTTGAAAGCTTCCTTTAACCTAATTAGATATTCATTTCAAGTAGTCAGGATTTGCTCCATTTTTGATAAAACAAGTATATGTTCATGAGTTGAAAAGAATACTTAAAGCAGAATGTAATTTTAGGAATAAATATAAACATAAGCACACTTCAAAAATTTGTTCTTAAGATCTTATCTATCTATATTTATTGGGGAGACATTCAAAAGTACAAATTAATGCCTTAGGTATTCAAATAAATTACGAATTTTTCATTTCAAGTTATATCAATTTAATTTACGACATCACTAAGGTGCTCACAAATGGAAGTGGTTAATAAGCTCTATTCTCCCTTTAAATAAAAGAATTCATAAATTCACACATTATTGACACAATTCCAAGTATTTCAGTTATAATTTAATTGCTCAGTCAGATTCATCAAGAAGTAAATAGATTATATTTTACAACTATATTGATGCATTTTTCTTTTCTGAATCTATTTCTACACCAGAACCTATAGAAGATTCAAGCCAACTAGAAAATGATTTCTCTAAATTTAAATGAAAAGGAAAAAAAGATACAGAATATAGCCCTTCTCATATACAGAGAAATATTCATTCTCAACATCTATCTTTAAAAATTAATTCTTCAGGATGCTACTTTGAGTCCGGAACTTCCTCCTGGACAACCCAGGCTTGAGACCATGGACAGAGCAGGACACAGTTTACCTGGTGAGTTTATTCCTACAAAATCTGTGTTAGATAATAGCGCCCTCTTTGAGGAGTCCTTCTATGGCACTAACTCGAAGACCAGTGACAAAGTCATCCTCAACCTAGGAGGTTTGCTCATAATAGCATTTCCAATAAAAGAGCAGTTCGCTATATCATGGTCTTCTGAACAGAAGGATACCCTTAGTATCCTTTCCTCAGCTCTAGTCTCCAGTCCCACAAAAAGCACAGCCCTTTCCTGAGGGACGTGGTGAGAGAAACTGCAGCTGAAACAGCACAGCATCAATAGTCATCTCCTATGAACTTTGAAACTGAAAATTAATGAGGATGAGGTAGGACTTAAGGACCAAGTCCATGACATGGCAAGGGACAGTGGGCCTGTAGCAACAGAGAACTTGGTCTTTACATGTATGTATACATGCATACATACACACATGTATGTATTGCTATAAACACATACAACTGACCATAGATGTTGCCTTTTAGGCTATGTTTGTTTCTTTAGTGCCCATTAGCTCGTATAATTGATTAATAAGGATGTTAGAAAACATTAAAGTGCTCTTGATTCACTTCTGAATTTCTAAGAATATTAATTTTTCAGGCAATAGAGTCAAATGTTCTCACAGTTAAGAGATCTTTATCAACACATAAAGATATTAAGACAGGAAATCAAAATTCTGCTGAAGTGTCTGTTTCTTAATGCAAGAATTATCTGATTTAGTGGCTCCAAGAACCCCTGTGCTTTCTACTTCATGTAACTCTCTAGAGAAACTACAAGAAAAGATGTCTTTAAAAAAATATGAACTCCAGAATCAAGGTTAATAAGGATGCACTGTGATTCTAAGTGCAAACACCAGTGGAGATTTGTTATGCCTGCTATTTTTAATAGAACTATTACTATTTCAGTGGACTTTATTTCTTAAATTCAAAAAAATTTCAAGTAGAATTATTTTCTCATAAACCCCATACTCAATTAGCATGCTATTTTAGGGAAAACAAGTTTTTTCACAAATACACTTTAGCGTGATAGCAGAACCACCTATATAAATTGTATTTCATTTACATGATTACCAGGAAATAAATGTTAACTCCATGATATAATTATCTATTTCTGCATTATAAAATACCCCCAAAATTTAGTGACTTAAAATAATAATCATTAATTTTGCCAAAAAATCTGAAATTTGGGGAGAAATTGATGGCGACAGGTCTTCTCTGCTCCATGCTGTGTCAGCTAGAATTTCTCAACTTGTGTTGAATTAGCTGTTTCCAAGATGGCTCATTCACATGACTGGCAAATTAGTGTTTAACCAAAGCAGGTAGACGATCTCATTTTTATTCTGTGTAGATCTTTCCAAAGGATACTTATGCTTCCTCAGAGCATGGCAGCTGAATTCAAAGAGTCATTATTGCAAAAGAAAAAAAGTGAAAGCTGCTAATCTCTTAAGGATGCAGAAAAAGTATTGCTTCTGCACATTCTAATGACTGGGCAGCCATAGAGCCTAACTCTATTTAAAAAGAGAGAAGATACACAGATCTTAATTCTTGGTGGAAAATGTATCAAAGAATTTTTGACCATTTTAATCAACCACAATTTACATCGACTACTATTTTTATTTTCAAATCATGTCAAAGTTGGTTAGATAAAAAAAAAATTTTGGTGAAATGATTGCTATTAAATGCTCACTGAATTCTTTTATTATGATATAAATATAAGATCAACATTTCAGGTAGATTAATGAAAATGATATCTGTGATGTATTATTGTATTTTCAAAATTACTTTATCTTCATGATACCTATATTTTCCCTCCATTTTTTAATATGCATGAAATATAAAGCTGCAAGAAGTCTTAGACATAATCTAGTTAAGTTGCTGTGTTTCACAGATAAGAATACTGGGGCTAGAGATGTTCAGTACCTTGCCAAATGTCTCATCATAGCTGATCACAAAACCAGGACCATCATTCGTTTCCTCCACTATTGCACCATGTTTAATTCATTATATATATGTATATGTATATATGTGCATATATACGTATATATACACCCTCAAATCACAGCCTCTTCTTCATTATACTACACTGTCTTTCTTAAAATAGACTAGCCTTCTATGCCTTTACTATCTCTTTTCAATGTTTCTTTATTATCTTACCTCCTAATAACCACAAGGATTTATCTCTATCCATACATTATAGGGACACAATTCTCACAAATATTATAGACAACTTCCCAATTAATCAATCCAGCAGCTTTATTTCCATCTTCATTTTACTGGGTATTTCTGGCATGTGGTACTTGTTGACCACTCCCTTTCTGAAATTCCTTTTTCATTTGACTCCCACAAAATGACTCCTTGGTTCTTCTCATATTCCCTAATCACTACTCCTCACCCTCCTGCTGGGGCTTGTTATGAAATATTTCATAATTTTCTTATTGAAATCCAACATAATTTAAAAAATTAAACATCTGTAATGACTTGCATATAAGGATAAAAGATAATAAGATTTTATTTTAAAGAATCAAAAGAAAAGATTTAAAAAAATAAGTCAAATGACTCTTTAGAAATAATGGAAGTACTTTGGAAGTAGACAGAGGTGGTGGTTGGATAGCATTGCACGTTTACTAATTTACAATTACTAAAGCATTCACTTTAATATTCTGTTATGTTTCACCTCAATCATTTTTTCAAAAATTAGATGACTGTGGAAAAAATGATATGCAAAGTAAACATCATAATGTTCTTTAGATGATTCAGAAATTTGATTCTGAACTTCTTAGCCGATTGCGCAGTGAGGAAAAACACAATTAGTCATGCAATGCAGAGTTCGCATGCTTACTACATGGCAATTGCTTAGAAGAAAAATAATTCTCCTATGGGCTGTCATCAGGAGGAGAGTTTAGATTATGGTAAACTGTAGCCTATCTGCCTCAACCTCCCGACTGTGTAAAATCAGTAGCAGGTGCTTCCTTTAGGGGTTCACTGAACATGCATAATGAAAGCCGAAGCCCCATTCTGTACAGCAGTTGCATGAGGGTTGGGTTTTGACAGACTGCCTTAATTCAAGGATTGATTTTAGAGTATCTAGAGAAATTAAAATACTGCCTAACCTTCTGTCAATGCTCCATAAATAAAAATATTTCTCATAACTGAGCTTTTGATTAGTATTGACCAAGAAGCACTGTATTTGCTGGCATGGGCCTAGAGTACGAACATTCTATGTTGCCAATTAAAGGCAAATCCATATGCTTTAAGAATCCACCCAGCTGGGGAGAGAAATGTAATGATGCATCTTAATGAACAAATGATACCCTAACTAGGAAAGCTTCCTGATAATAAAGTTTTTTCACTTATACATGGAAGGGGAGGGATGGGGTGGGAGTGGGAGACTCGAAATGACCAAGTCTTTCTTCCCTCAGAAAACAATTACAGGTTTTCCATGAACAGGTCAAATGAACACTAGGTCCCCAAACTTCAGCACCCATGGTATGTATTACTGAGATAATTTTAGCTTGGAAAAATTTTAAGGTTAGTGTTACCAAACATCCACCAAGTCATTAAAATCTCAGTAAAGCACTCATAGAAATGTCTGCACTTAAGCAATTTAATTTAGGCATTAATCTCCTGAGAAAAAAATACATGCAAATTATGCCTCTAGAGCACTAAATAAATTTGTACCTTGTATAGAATTCTGAGGTCTTCTGTTATTGTTATTTTTAGGTTAGTTGATATGAAGCTACTCTTTCTTACAAAGCCAGTTATCTGAGATCACTCCTTTTTCATAAACATGAGAGTCATAAATATATAGGAGAAGCTCACATTCTGTCTGCCACATAAAATTCAGCCAACTCATTCAAAAATGGTATCAAAATCATTAGGGTAGAAGTTTGGGGGGAAGGATTTGTATTGGGTTTGGTTTGTTTTTAGTATGTGTAGGTGGCAATATATTTCTTTTTGTGCATTAGAATGATCATCCAATCTAGCAAAAGAGAAATTCTTTCCTATTCTCCTTCCCAAATTCCAGACGTTTTTACTTGCTAGGCATTTCATTCAAGATAAAAGCCAGGTCTCGATAAGTTGCAATATTTTAAGTGATAAAGAAGCAAATTTTACTAAGTATTCTATTATTAAACATTATTTTATCTTGTATTCCCATATATTAGTTTGGATTCACCTAGAAGTAGAATTCATAGAAAATGATATATGTAGGTGTACATACATGTAATATATACATGAGATTTATATGTGTGTGTATGCATTTAAGTGTGTGTATGTGTACATCTATCAAGGAGAGCGAGAGAGAGATTTAATATGAGAAATTGATTTATGTAGCTACAGAGACTGAGATAATGCAGTCAGCAAGCTGGAGACTCAGGAAAGCCAATGGTATAAGTTCCAGTCAGAGTCCAGCTCAGAGAAGGAGAATATTCATGTCTCAGCTCAAAGGTCATCAGGTAGAGAGAATGAATTCTCTTAGTCTTTAGTGTCTTGTTCAGGCTTCCAATAGCTTAAATAGACCCACCCACATTAGGAAGAACAATCTACTTAATTCAATCTGCTGGTTCAAATGTTAATCACATCCAGAAACACCCTCATACATGCACCCAGAATTATTTTTAACTAAATATATGGGCACCACAAAGCCTTGTCAAGTTAACCAATAAAATTAGCTACCAAAACCCCCATCAAGGTGATATTTTAAAATCACCACATTTCAAATTTTCTTAATCCATTGAAAGGAACCAGTGAGATGAACTAAACTGAATAAACTCAAGAGATAACACAGTTGCTAATGTTCCATGAGATCAAGAATTCGATCTGTCTCTATTCATTGCTGTACCATCAGTGTCCATTCTGACACTTGGCACATATTAGACAGACAATTAATATATATTGATGAATTCAAGGAACAAATGAATGAATTTCTATCATAATACCTCCATGAAAATCAGAGTTGATGAGAATAATTTGATTATTTCCCTTTTTTGCTCTACTTACTGAGAAGCTCAGAAAGTCAACTAAATGGCCCAAAGTAGTGGTCAACTATCTATCCTGATCTCTTTTGATCATTGCCAAAATATGTCATCCATATTTATACTTTTATGTCTTTGCACAAATTATTTTCTTTCATGCCTATAATATCCTTCTGTTCGTCTAGACTGATAGCCTCCTACTCATACTTTAAGTTCCAACTAATGTGCCACTTCCTCTGTGAAGCTTTCCCAGTTATGATTACCATCTGTTCCTTGACTCCATAACAACAACAAAAAGTATATATACCTCCATCAAACTTTTAACATTCCGCATTGAAATTATTAGTATGCATGTTTGGGATCCCTCCAAAATTGAATTCCTGAAGCAAAAGAATATGTGCTTGTTCCTTTTATAAAAATGCCTGCACTGAGGAGTGTCTGGCACATGATGGGATTTCATAACTACTTGTTATTGTTATCAACATTTTGGGGTCTATAAGTATTTTGAGTCTCAGATTGCAAATTCTAGAAGTAAATGCCCTTAAAGTTAAGCCTCATACAGTCCAAGAGACAGCCTCGCATATAAGGGAATAATATTCCTTATTAGTAAATACTTTTACCAAAATAAGAGTGTTGAAAACTTTAATCAGCTCCATCAAATGTGATATATTAACTACCACATTGATTAAAAAAATATGCAACAAGTCACTCTCCTAGCCAAAAACTTGACATATCATTACTCTCAACCAGAAAGGCCTGGCAAAGACATTATTTAAATTGCTCCATTTCAGGATGAAAGGATAATGGTAAGACTTTGAAATTTTGTAAGAAAAACTCAGCTGGACTTTAAATCATTGTGGTCAATATTTTTGCCTTTTCATCACTGTATTCTAACTTGAGAACCAAACAGTCAAATTTCCTAGAAGAAACATGCTACTTATAATAATAATTTAGAGAGTCTGTGAGGGAAACGTCAGCTGAAGGAAGGACAAGACTTGCAATGATGCTCCATCCTTGGACACAAAATTCACAATGCCCAGAGACGAATAAACAGTGGGTTGAAGACCTTGCAGCTCTCAAATTCGGTCACTCTAGACTTAACCTCAATGTCCAATGAAACAGTACCAACCTGTAAGTTTTATGTTTCAGAAATTCAATGTCCTGACACAACTTGTGGCAAGTCCCAAGAAAATTCTTGCTCTGACTTCTTGCCCCTACTGAAGTGACATTTTACTCCACCTCCCAGCCTGCGTTTGTTCTCTCCTAGTTCTCTCTCCCCATTCTGGTCTAAATTTACAATCTAGATTTTCATGATTTTCTCTCATCGCCATTCAGAGAAGAGTAGATCTGACATCACTGCAGGTTGAGGCACTGAGGAAAGGAGGAGCTAATACTGAAGGACCATCCAGCAGACAACTTCCAGTTGATTATCATTCACTACCTGTTTTAAAATGTCAGTCACACCCTCCACGGGGAATTCTCACTGCCTTTGTTGTTCCCTGCTACACTGTCCTGTCAAGTCCTCATTCCCTTTAAACTCTCCTCAAAAACCTCCCTTGTTCTAGGCTTTTTTTTTTCAATTCCCTTTTGAACAGGCATTTTTTTTTAATGCAAAGTAGTGTGTCTCTTTAATCTCTTTCTAAAGAGTTACTGAACAGGGATCACATGCTTCTAAGGTAAATCCTGCTACATTTGCAATAGCAAAAGCAGGCAGGAGCAGTTGTTAGAAATTGCATCTTTTCTTCTTTGCACACTGACAGTTCTTCAGTAAGCACACTTGGACACATTATCAGATGATACTATATACCAAGCAGTCTTTAGTTAACTCCTGGCAACTTTATCTGACCTTAATGCCACAGTTTCTCCTTCTTTCCTCTTTCCTGGGGGAGATCTTTTTTCATCTCCATATCACGTAAATTCACTCTCTGGTTTTCATTCAGATGGCACTCATTCACACTGATTTCCCCACGGGCTCCATATGGCTTCTACCATGGGTCTACCACAGGTGAATCCCATCACACTGCAAGCCACAGATCCCAGCAAACGCTTCTTGTGCAACAAAACCAGAGAGTAAAAGAGATTTCAACAAAAACACTCAATTGGTAGCATCTCTCTGGGTTGCTATCCTCATTTGTGTATTCATTTAGCAAATATTTATGTTGTACTTATTAGATACAGGAGATAAAATGGTGAACAAAGAAGATATACTACATGAATGTTACGGTTTGAGTTTCCCTCAAATACACTTTGTGATGTGTTTTGATTACAAGGAGTTTATTTCAGAGATGATCCCAGGAAACCCAGGAAAAGACTGGGGAATGGAATGGAAGGAAACCTGCACCACCAGTTAGCTCTGTGCCCACCTGAGTTCGTCAGTGGTGCACTGATGAGTGTTTAACAACAATCTCAACCTCAAAAACTAAAAGAGCGGAGTCATATGTGTATAGAAGTTTATTATAAACTTCTGCTGATAAAAATGTTATGGAGCATACAACTTACAAGTAATAAAATATACATACGCTTTATTATCAATTATATATAGCCAATTGGTTCTCCTAAGGAATTAATATTTAAACTGAGATCTGAATGACAGAGGCAAAAATAAACAGGAGGTGGGGTGGGGAAGAGTGTTCCTGTGGACAGGAGAGTAGGATTGAAAGAAAGTGAAAAAATCCAGTGTAGTTAAAGCAAACCGAGTTAAAGAGAGTGAAAGAGAAAACAATGAAAACTAGAAACAGATTTATAAACCCTGTTAAGAATCATTCAAGGTTTTTAAGCAAATGAATGAGACATTGAATTTGAGTTGAAATAGATCTTTCTGCCTGCATTATGAAGAATTGACTGGAGGTAGGCAAATAAAAGCAATCAATTAGAAGAGTCTTAACAGCAATCTAGACTGAAAATGTTGGCAGCTTGGACTTGGACGATGGCAAGGAGACAGACAGAAGTGAATTGATTTGAGTGGTATTTAAGAGGTCAAATCTTTACGAAGAATTTTGAAGTCACGAATGGGTTGAGCAAGAAATTCTGGTCTGAATAAATGAGCAATGTGTTTTGGGGCTCATTAGTGGGAAATGGTAACATATACCCCTGCAGTGTCTGAACTAAGACAGTGAACTGGTTTTTTGCCTTCCTGATACTACTTTATGGGCATGTAACTGGTGAGCACATACTAGCAGATGCTAGTCTTTGCTGGAACTCAGAGCCTCAACATGGTCCCTTTCATCATTTCCATTTTTGTTGGCTCACATCTACATAAAGAGAAAAATTGCTAAGTATCCATTATTAGCTATGCTTTTGATTAAACTGTCCAGTATTTTACAAAGACAAGAAAAGGGGAGGTCATTAAATATAGGACACTACCACATAAATAGGTAAATATAAATAAATCTATAAATCTATAGAGGCTCAGGATTTCTATTTAGGATTTGATTTATTAAACTACTGCCAAGATTGTTTAGAGAGCAAGTAGCCCTTTTATGAGCACTTGATCCCCTACAAATCCCTATTTCGAGATTCTATTGCAGTAACTCATTGATTTTGATTTGGTTTGGGATTTTAAATTTCAGCCCTTAGCATCTATCATATTTTTCACATTTGATTTATCACCTGTATTCTGTTCTACCCCTTGTTTCATGGAGTGATCACTAACACCCTGCAGGAGTTGTGTCTGAAATGCTAGCAGCTCACCAGCCCGACTACCAGCAACCAGCTTGGTTCAGACAGAGGTGTGACCTTCAGTGAAGCATCACAATCTCCTCCCAGATTATCAGTTCAACTCAGCTGTTTCCTTTCACACTTGGTAGCTTCAAAACAACTGGATTAAAACTGTTGAGCTCTATCTAGTTCCTGGTTCATCCCATAATAGAAAAAAGATCTAATAACAAGGAGAATGTCTCTATATGAATAAGCCCTTAAATGCATTTGAAAATTACACCATTATGACAATTTTAACAGAAATATCAATTTAAATCATTCAGCTATAACATGTGGAGAATTAAGAGTGTTTTCAGGGGGAAAAAAGTAAGACAAAAGGAAGAGATTAAGTGATATTGCATGGGGAAATATTAGAGGAAATATATTTGTATCAAGACTGCTGTCCCATGATAGGGTAAGAATGTGTTGTCCCACATGTATGCAATGTTTCCGTGTCTAGATTAAGGGGCAAAATTAGGATTTTGTGTTGGAGAACTTTTAATCACAGTAACACCAGAATGCTTCAGCATAATTGTTCAACAAGTAGAGCAGGCAGCTCCAGGGAGAAAGATTACATTCACATGGACCACCGTGAACTTTCCATCAGTTTCCCTTAGACCTATACACATAAAACAGGATCAATGTAAGAATTCATGTATAAAACATAGACTATTTAAATATTTTTCTAGATTAAATATCTTGGTTCAGATATGAGGAAAAACAGTGAGGAGCACAGGCATCAAAGAAGGAGCTCTAAGTGGACTCCAAAGTATACAAAGGTCCCGCTAAGGAAAAGGAAATGTGTGTAGATTACAATTGCGTGCAGTGGTTAGTTTATAGAAAGGGTGCTTACATAGACAACAAAGCAAATTTCTGTAATTGTCATCCACTTCTGCTCAAAGTGACAAGTCACATCATTCATCTGACCTTAAAAATGTAAATGTCAGGAAAATGGGATCTTTATTTTAAATATTCCACACTCAGATCTTTTTTCTCAAACTCACAATTTCTCCTTCCCTGAATTCCTGCACAGACTTGCCTGGCCCTTTCTTCCTTCTATCCTCATCTCAGAGAGAATTTAATACCTTTAACCACTGAGTAAACCAAAAGATAAAAGGATTTTCAGTTTCTTCTATCTATACTTTTCTTTACTGACAATGAATATGGTAGAAAAAAAAATTAATTTTGCTATCTCATTCATAAAACAGATTAGCTTTATGTTATTTGGAATGTTGAAGACAGCGCTAATGCACAGAATTTTAATAAAATGGTTACTAAATATCATTCAAAGTCAACGTTTACAAAGCCTGCCAACCCTCTTTGATAGAGATGGAATAAAATAAAGCAAAATTTAAGGAGAGTTAAATGAACATGTGTGTTTGTTTTGAGTGAACACATGTTTAGAGTTCAAGAAACTTTCTCTAAGAGCTTCTCCATCAGATCTTCATCCTGCAGGATGGCAAATTTCCCATATATTTGGGTCTTTACGTGAAGATTTGCAATAACTTTAGTTAAGTCTTTTAGTTGTATATTTCTGGCATTCTTGAGTGAGCTTTTAGTAAACTTCAACTTTGAAAACCTGAGTGACTCAAGGATACCAATCCAATTATATGCACCACTTTTTGTTTTAAATATCTTTTGTATTTTAAATTTAAATACTCAAGACACAGGGCAAGAAATGTTATAGCAGGGAGAACTGGGCACAGTACTGCCAGGTGCTGAGCTCAGGGTGAGAATGTCAATGCTGGGAGCTCCAGGGCTTCCTGGAGGCAAGCAAGGCTGCTATTTGAACATTTCCCAAGGAGAACAGATTCAAAAGAGTAACAGCTGATCAAAGACCAGAGATGGGAAAGAGCAACTTTCAACTCAGAAGGGAAAGGAGAACAGCAGAACTCATTAAAGGAAGAAGATTCATCCTTAAATTGGACAACACTGCTGCTGGGCTATGTACTTATCATTTGCTAATTTTCTTATAAGCTTCACAGATGATTCCTGCATTGCTGGAAGAGACTGAATATTTTGAATGACTGGTCATGGAAATGAAAGTAAGAATACTTAAGTAGGTTGAAGTATTAGATTTTAATGTAAATGAGATTTTAATGTCAAACTTAAACCCAGAAGGAAGATCTTCCTCATATTCCTGGGGGATGACAAAGGGGACAAGGTGTGAGGCAGGTCATTTCTGAGAATTCAACTATATTTCATGTCAAGTTAATCCTTGCACTTAATATCCCTCCCAATAAGACTTTTCTATCTTAGACAAGGAGAAAGTTAAACATCACCAAATAATAATAATAATAACACAAAACAATTATTACAATACCTAGGCCCTAAAAAGTCTTAATATTCATTTTAGAAAATGGAACCTGTTGTTTGGCATGACCCATCTATGCATGTCCTTAAAAAAGGAGAAAAAGAAAAATGGGATATTTTCCTTAGTTTTAATTCTACATTAAAAGCCATTTCTGGAGACATTTAATCCTTTATTTCATCATATATAGAAGATATGAGAGGATCTCTTTTTCATTAGAATCATCTGAGGTTTTATTTGTTTGTAGGGCTATTTTGTTTGGTTTCTTGCTTTGTTTTTAAGTTTGTGGCCTTCACAAACAAACGAATGAATTTTGCAATTCGTTTCTCCCCAGGGAAGTCTCATTTTCTCTCCTTATTGCTAATATTTTCTGCTTCCTCTTCTGAAGCACTGACTGAGCAGGAGATCCAATTTGACATGCAGTTTATAACAACATCCCTGCAATGGTGTCTTTCTACCTCACTATTGATAACTACTTTGCTTGATAAGCCCAAGTTATAATATAAATGTCATTCATTTTTTCTCTAAGGCCAGTTTCCCAATTTTCAGTTTTCTTGGTAAACCCATGATCTACAAGAAATGATCTTTATGCAGATTTCCATCTAGATCTGTCTTTAGTGGCCCTCCAGTAACCTAAAGTCAATTTCCTCAAGATGCGACAAACGTGGCTTTTCTTCAAACTTCGTTATAATAATTTTTAAGACCTCTAGTCTACACTAAGATATTTTTCCTCAACTCCTTAGAATCCCCTTTCACAAATCCCTACACAGATTTACCTAACTCTTTTTCTTCTGTTTCACCAGTCTCAACCCAACCTCCACACATGTGTATTAACTTGCAGCATCCAAGTAGCGGTGTGTCTAGTGTTCAGTGAGTGAGGAACCAGCCTAACTCCTAAAGCACAACATTTAAGGAGGAGTCTGAAAATTCAGTAACCAAAATCATATTTTAGGCAAGAGTTTAAAAAAATCAAAATTAATGCAAAAACATTCAGAATGAACAAAGTATCAAAATTATGAAGACAAATAAGCTGTTGTTTAACAACCTTGCATTATTATATGACAGAAACTGTCATTTTCAATGTGCCCAGAGTTCCTGGCCTCGTGATCCTGGGGCAGGTTTATGAGGGTTGACAGAGGCAGAGGCAGACTGGACACTTGAGGCTTCATATTTACTCATGTTGGTTTCTTCGTTTTTTTATTGTAGAGCTTTTATTAACTTTTTCTCTTTAGTTTAAAATATAGTAGGATCTTTTGGATCCAACGTGTTTCAGGACAAACAAAACTCAGTCTGGCTAAACCTGTCTTCTCAAAGCTGAACTGTTCTCTGAGCTTTATCAAATGGCCTGGTGCCAAATAAAGTAGCAGTTACAGGGTTTAAATAGTTCAGGTAACAACATAAACAATATAAACAGGCATTTTTATAAAGATGAACAAAGGATTTGGGGTTCTTTTTGTTTGTGTTTGCGTTTTGTTTTTGTCTTTAGGAAAGGTGCAGGGAAGAATGAAGGGGAGTAGGCAGGCAGGCAGAAAAAGAGAGAAGGAAGAAATATTTTTGTTCTATTTTTATTTAGCTATTCATCTGGTTGTTCCCCCCTGGCCCAGGAAAGTGAACCCGGTTCCTTGGAATGCATGTGGACTGCACTCGGCAGGAGGTGGTAGACCTAACCACTATTCTACCAGCGTGCCCCAAAAGGATTTGTTTTAAATCACTGAAGCATTTTTTTTGGTAAGAAATGTATTGATTTTCCCATGCATTCTCTGACATATAAGTACTTTTCAGTAGCATTCTAGAATCAAATATTGTTTCCTCCCCAAAGATTCAGTCAGTCTTTTTAAGATTAACATCTCATATCAGATCCCACCTGGAAATGCTGCTGCCTGTGCACTGCCCTTGGGTTGACCAGTCACTTCTGCTCACCAGTTCCTTGTCCATGTCAACACTATGTTCTTGGTCCCTGAGCTCTCTGGCCACACCATCCCCTCTGCCAGGACTGGAAAAAAATTTTTTTTTTTTTTTTTTTAAGAGTGGAAGGAAGGAAAGGAGAAGAGGAAGAAGAGAAGAATGAAAAGAAGGTAAAAATATCTTTAGTTAGTTATTTTGGCTTTTCACACTGGACCCTTGGTCTTCAGCCTAGGTCCTTGGGTTGTATGTGGTCCCCTCACCAGTATCTCAGCAGCCTGAGCCACAAAGTCATGCCCAGGACCAGTATATTTGAGCCATTTTTTGATGAGACGTTTCCCTTCCTTGATTGACTCATGTCACATAGAATATAACTAAAAAGGAGAAAATCTTTCTGGGATTTGGCTGCCATTTTTATAAGTTAAAATAGTCAGACATTTGCAGCTTATAATAACTCAAGCTATGATTTACAAGGAGAACTTAATGTAAGGCAGGAATTACTCTGGTAGATAAGAAGACAATAAGCTCAACAGGAGGGAGAAGCCACCCAAAGATTAGGAATGGCAGGTGCTTCACCACCCCAAGGCTAGAGATACAAAAGGAGGAGGCAGTATTACCAGAATGCAAGAGAAGCTGGAAGCTGGAACACCTACCCAGTGAGAACTGCAGACACAGAGGAAAGAGACTTGCTGCCAGAGTAGTGACTTAAAACACACGGGGAGGAGGGACAATAACCTCTACTTCTTTCTGCATCCACCCGCCACTGCCTGAGTTGGTCCTACCCAGTCAAAAATCAGTACTTTGAAATCCAACCTACAGGAGTCAGGACCCCACCCCTCACCTCCTTGGGTTAGAGTGAAGGGAAGAACAAGGGATGACTAAGGGAAAAACAGACACTATGGAGAATAAAATCTTCTACCCCGAAATTATGTCTCTAGAGCATAAGGATTATTTCATAGGAAGGGGTGCTAAAGGCTGTATGGAAGCTGCCTTTTATAAAAGACATCTCTGGAAAAAAAAAAAAAATCTCCCTGTGTAAGAATGTCTTCCACACAGTGTTTGGAAGAGCTAATCTCTTTAATTCTTTTCAATGGAGAAGGCAGCAACTTAAAATCTGTTTAATGGGCAGGCAATTGTTTGCTGTGCCTTTCCTGGTGACCTCCCATAGCTGACCTTTCCCTCCCCTCTCCCCAGCATCCTTTGTCTCTAGTATAGCTGAAAATATTTAAAGTGGTGAGTTAAGACATTTTGTTGACCTACTGTTTTACCAGGTGTTTCCCATGTGTGCACAGGTTTTCATATTATTATTGTTAAACTTCTGATTTTTCCATCTTGTCATTCTGTCTGATGTCAGTTTCATTACTTGCCAGTTTAGAAGAACCTAGAGGGGTAGGGAAAATTTCCCTTACATGGCACAGAATCAGCTCAGAGCCCAGATCATAAGGTTCTCATCATCAAATAACAATTTTGTACTTGAAGTTACATCATGAAACCTTGCTCAGCCAGAATCAACCAAGAGTTCTTGCTGCCAACCACTTCATTTCCAATATTGTGAGAGACACAGACACATAGGTCATTGTATTTCAAATTATTCCCTTATTATTTATACTTAATTAAAACAGAAGGCTCTCTCCTTGCATATTAACTAATTTAAAAGTTGTTCCAAAATTGTTTATTTTCCCAGGGAAATACTTCCTTGTGTACCCAAACCTATCAGTTTCAATAAAGTAGTAAACAGCATAATCACCTGGGACAGTTCCCATTTAGTGCTGACATCTTGATGTAGTTATCCATTTTAGCTGCCCTTCAGTTGAAGCAATCTCACTCTGTATTTTAACACTAACTCTTATCCATTATCTTGTTTTCCTCTGATCAGAAATATGCTCTAGATAAATGAAAGGATAAATGGATATAGAGATGGGTAATGTAGACGGATGGATGTTAACAATGATAATGTCCCTAGATTTTAAATATGGGGATGTTCCTGGCCTTTCTTTTGGTGACACTAGGAATCTGAACATGCTACAGTTGATAGATGCAAAGTGGCAATTTCATCAGTACCATGTTTTATCTTCAAACCATAGTTAAAATGTTCAATTAAAAGTAGATAGATCATTTGCTCAGAAAGTGAGTAATGACTTGGGCATTCTTCACCGCAGGTGAGGGGAGTTTGAATACATTTTCTTTATTCAAGTAACAAGCAATAAAAAATCTGTTGCCTGAATTATTCAGATTTTCTTCTTACTGTTCACAATTCTTTTGCATTTAGCCTTTGCAGGATGCCAAAAATCCTTCTCTCGCCTCCAACTACAGGGTCCCATGGAGTTGAATTTTTTTAATGATTTATTTTCAAGATATCATTAGAATATGATTTCTTCAAATACAATTTATTGCTCTTAATAAATCTTGCAATTTCTTCAAAATCTGTTGTAAGATAAAATCAGATGAAATACCAGAATACAATTTTCAGTACCAAGGGCATGAAATTATCCAGGCATTCAGTGGGCTAAAGGTAGCTCAAGTGCTTTTTGTAGAGCACTTAGGAGGGGAAAGTAATGCTTAGCATTTGAGTTTGAAATTACTCCAGTGAGAAGTATTAAAAATCCAAAAAAAAAATTTAATACTTCTAAACTATCTTTTAAAAAGACATTTAAACCCAGGCTCTTGCATTCTTCCCTACTTTACACATAATGATTCCCTGTAGCTAACAGAATATTATATCTAGCAATATCTTCAAAATATGTATTTACAAGAGAAACTTACTGAATGCATTGATGCAAGAAGTGACTATTTTAAATGACAGAAATATATATATATATATATCTTCTGCAAATATAACTTAGAGAAAGAAAAAAAATACACTAAAACTTACACATCAGTTCTCTTTCCACTGGGGATTTCTATTCCATTTAGAAATAAGCAAAGAAAGGTATTAATCAGCTTGACTTGATAACATCCTGGAAATTCAAACATGCTTTTTAACATGCATTTGCTTTTTAACGAGTTCTATAGATATACACCAGAAAGTGTCATTTTTTTCCCAAAATGACATTCATTGTTATAAAAAGCATTTTAAATGTCAAATGGAAGAGCATTTCTAAAAGAACTTCAATGTGATCACATTATGGATTTGTTACTCTTCTGAGTACAAAATTACTGAATAAAGTTGAAATTCCTTGCCTACAATTAAATTAATTCTAAAGAAGCATTCCCCTTTTGCAGGCTACCCAGATTTTGGTATTAAATGTTAATGCTGATATAGACTTTCTTGATCCAAGTCTTTAACAGTGAAATATAATAGACACGTGTGGATGAGTAGGAAGCATGAGGACTGAGGGCAGAAGAACAATGTGGTTTTACATCCTCCTCAGGGACAGATCTAGACTGGACTGAATGCAACACAGTGCTTCAGTTGCTGTAAATTTTCCCATAACAAATTGTAGAATTTTTCCATGAATCCAAATCTCTGGAGGGCTTGTTAAAACATGCGTCACTGGACTCTTCCCCCAGAGTTTCTTGCTAAGTAGTTCTGGAGTGGGACGAATTTTCATTTCTAACAAGCACATAGGGGACTCTGAAGCTGCTGGGAGGCTATGGGCACACTTCGAGAACCACAGCTTCATACAAGCTCTAACTTACATTTGAATCTTAACATTTTCAGTGTTCTTCCATGTCTTTTTATTTAATTAATTTCTAAACCATTTCATAGGAAAGCTATTCTTCACTCCATTTTACAGATTATAAATTAGAAACACTGAGGCTTCCCCACCCGTACCCACTGTCTCAATGACTATAACCACCATGACTAAAAGCACCCAAACTGGAAGCCTAGATGTCACCCAAGACTCTACTCTCAATGCACTTATAGCCAGTCATTGTCCAAGTCAGGTTGATTTTACTCCCTGTCTTATGGGTACCCCGCGCTCTTCCACTTCTATTTTTTCATATATTGTTTTTTCTTTCTGATATACTTAGATACTCATGTTTAATTTTTCCTGCAAAAATATTTAATAAGATTAGTATATAATATTAAATCTGAATGAGTTAACCTTTTTTACATATATTTTTATCCTCTTTTTTATTATCCATGAAACCAATGGTGTCTTTACATTTGCTCATTTTGAGGTATACTTTATGTTATAGTTCACCATCCTATAGTATGTAATTGGATCTGAGAGTATCTTGCTTGAAATACATGAGACATAGAAGGCAAGACCTACTCTCATGTGGGAACCTGAGTAGCTGACTCCCTAGTAAAGAGTGAAATCAGATTCCCATTTTTCATGGATTCGAACTGCTTTTTCTCTTATCAAAGTAACCTGCGTCTTCAGTCTTTCCATTTTTCTATTCAGCTCATTAAGATCTAGAATTTAACAAGTGAGCAGCTCTTCTGAGAGAAAAGTTTATTGCTAATAAATCCTATTACTATTTATTCTGAAATTTTACGAGATATATAGACAAGGCTTCTGCTGAATTGTCAGGCTCACAATTGTTAAAATATACCTGATGAAATTTTTCTTAACTTGAAATTCCTACAGCCTGTGTTTTAATTGTAGAAGGATCTCTCTGCACTCTGTACATCTCAAATCTTAACTTTTGGATTCTCCAGAAAAATTGTGATGGGGGTTGTGGTGAAGAGAGATTATCACTACAACTGCCTCTCCTAGAACTTGAAGACAGTTATAACACCTGGAAAATAAAATATAAGTAGTTTAGAAATTCAATATTAAAAAAGAAAAAGCTGACCTTTTGTTTTTTATCACATTAGCAAACCCATGTGCCCCTGGTTGTCAGGGTCATTTTTCTGTGCCAGAAGCAGCATGTAATTCACAAAGGTTCAGAATCACCAATTCAATGATAGCCCCACCTCCATGCCTTTTCCAGCCAACTCCCTACAACACCTATTAAATCTAACATCTTGCTAAGTTGCCAGTTGTCCTCTGAGGACATGGCTATATTGTCCCACTGCCATCTTTAGCAAGCACATCATCACCAATACTACACTGAGTTGATTCATCTTTCTAAACTTCAGTTTCTTTATCGGCATAGTATGGGTGACAGTACTTTATATTTTGGATATTACTGCTATGTATGATAACATACAAAGAAGTTCTGAATAAATTGGAGCTATTGCCATCTTTCCAGCTATGATAAGCACTAAGGCAGGGAATCCATTATCTTGTTCATTGCTATTGCCCAGTTCCTCACAGGTGTAGGCAGAGGGTAGATAATGAATAATTTTGTTTAAGGAATGCAAGAATATTTCCATGAAAGAATAAATGAATCCCTGGCAAAGAGGAAAACAACAACCTCTGGCTTTTTTTGTGCATATAGATTTGTTTAAAATATCATAGCTAATTCTGAGTAAAAGTTTAAAATGTCCTCAGTCTCAGTCTTTTTCTGTAGATTGGACAACAACGCCTACCTCCCATTGCTCAAAGTGACATTAAAAGACATAAATGAAATTTTAAAAATAGAAATAAAACTGAGCATAGAAAATAGAAAGGAATAACTTAACATGACAGTAATGGAAGAGTATTTTGGAAACTGCTAAAATGAAAGAGCACAAAAATCATAACCTTGCATGAAAAGATTGCCTAATGCAGCAGATAAATTGTGCTGCATGAATGGTTAATGAAGAGAGTCAGGGGAGAGGGTGCCAGAAACAGATAGCACACAAATTAGAAAGAGAACCGAGACAAAGAAGTGGCCCTCCTCACAAAAAATGTTTGTTTATTGAGTATTTAAGTAACTGCTGTTGAACCAAGTAATAGGAAAAGTTTGAGTTTGGTATAGAAAATAAGTTACAAATTTATATGCAATGTAATATACCGGTCATAATATTTGCTAAAAACTTTGAGGATCATTTGGGTAAATTATGTGGAAATACTTTACAGGGTTAAAAATGTCAGACAGGAATAAAACTACTTGCTATTTTGTAGCTAAGTCATTGAAATTTGTAAATATACTGTAAAGTCATTTAAAATATTGTGATTTGGGAAATGGACTTCCTACTTTAAAAGATTTTATCTTTCCAATCGAACGAATTAAGAACACTATGATAGAGTAGAAAATCATAATACTTCATAGTTTGTTATTACTAGTTCTTTATCCCACCTTGAATATTTTTTCTTAATTGAGATAACTGATTCACAAAATGTTTAAATATGTTGGTTCACTGTTCATCAAATATATGATAACACATCACACCCATTACCAAGTCACTACTGTCCAATGGATCCCCACCACCACTGGCTGCCTCCTCCAGCCTCTTCATCATTTATAACCTCAGTTCTATTGTCAGTCTCCAAGGGTTGATTTTTTTTTTTATTTCGTCTCTTCATTAGGTTTGTTCTTTATATTCCACATATGAGTTATATCCTCTGGTAATTGTCTTTCACCTTCTGATTTATTTTACTTAGCATAATCCCCTCTAGTTCCATCCATGTTGTCTCAAATGATAGGAATTCATCTTTTTAGGGGCTGTATAGAATTCCAGTGTGCATGCATATAATATACAATATATATATAGTATATATTAGATCACATATTCTTTATTCACTCATTCATTTATAGATATAGGTAGTTTCCAGTTCTTGACTATTGCAAATATTGTGGCATTAAATATGGGGATGCATATATATACAGCTTTTTTATGTTGATCAAATAAATACCCAGAAGTGGGATGATTGCATTATAGGAAATTTCCATTCTCAATTTTTGGAAGAATCTCTATGCAGCTTTCCATATTGGTTGTACCAATTTACACTCCCACCTACAGTGTAAAAGTGAATTCTTTATGAAATGACATGAGGTTTAAATAAATAAAATGCATACGTAAACCTTTGACAATAATCTTAATTTTCATATTCCTAAACAACTACAAAATGTTAAGAAATCAATTAAATCAATTTATTATCTTTGCTTTCATATAATTGCATCTATTACACTTTAAACTAAAAGAATATTATATTATATTATTAAATCACAAGGTTCTGTCCATTAGCTGTCCATATATTGTATATCCTAAAGTAAAAATTTGCCTTTAGTACTTATTTTTTGTTTGCTCTTTGTTTTTCCCCTGGTCCTGGGTTAACAGGGCCTGCATTGTAGCTCATGAGTCACAGGTGTGCCTGACAGTTATTTTTAAATACCAGTTCCTAAAATGTACTGGTTCAGTCATAACTGTGATTAGAATCACCTGAAAGTCTTGTAACTATACATTACAGAGACCCTTCCCTGAGGGTTTAATTCAGTTCCTTTGCTGAAGGACCTTGATGGATATACTTCTGAAAATTACCAGATTCTAACATTCACTCAGGGCAGAGAATCTCTCCGCCTTTTAATTCAAGTTCTCTAAATACCTCAATTGAATTTCATTAACTGCCTTTGGCAAATGTTTATAATTTTTAAGGTATAAAATTGTGATTATTTCTTCAAGTATAAAATGGACGCGTCATTCGCGGGTGGAAAAACAACTCATAGTGAGCGCTGTCTATTTCCATGGAGGGAAGAGGAGCTAGGGGTTGAATCAATCACCATGGCAAATAATTTAATCAATCATGTTTATAGAATGAAGTCTCCGTAGGCCGGGAAAAAAAAAAAAGGGGAAGACTTCAGAGAACTTCTAGACTGGGGAATAATGCTTCCAGATGCCACAGAATTCTAGGCCCCAAATTTCCATTGTTTGGAACCTCTTACTGTGTATCTCCTCTTAGGGCATTAGATTTATATCTTTTACTATTCTTTATAATAAAATTGTAATTTAGTAAATGTGTTTGCTGAGTTCCGTGAGTCACTCTAGCAAACTAACCAAACCCAATGAAGGAAGTTGTGGGAAACTAATTTATAAGCAGTTGGTCAGAAGTGGAAGTATCAACTTGGATTCAAATTAATTGAACCTAAGGATGGGATTGTGGAAGCCTCTGATCTATAACCATTCAGCCAAAAGCCAAGTTAAGACCTGGGTCTACAACTGGCATCTGAAGTGGAGGGCAGTCTTGTAGAACTGATCCCTTAACCTGTAAAGTCTTCCCCCACCATGTTGAATTTGTGTACCATCACTTTTTAGTTTTCAGTTCCACAGCATTCTATGAAAGCCATTCCTAGCAATGCGGAAGACTCTATAGGAATATGAATAACAGAAAGTAAAAACTATCAATGGCCATATTAGAGACTGACAACCATGTGGTACCTTCCACGGTTGCAATATCATGTTTTATGTCATCTCAATCTTTGTTATTTTCTCTATTACATAAAATGGTATTAACAGAAAATTATACTGATTTTCATGGTTGGAAAAACACAAAATTTTCAATAATCTTAGAATAAATCTTAGAATAATCCTAGAATAATCTTAGAATAAATAATTCAGAAGCCATTTAGCCATTGAAATACGACCATGTTATTAAAAGCTACAAAATCACTGCATGTCATATCCATGTCACAATTATTTAATTTGTTTCAAAATGTTTATTTCTTCAGAAAAGATGATGACAAATTTTATCAAAACTAAAAACAAATCAGGGAAAGATAGAAATGAGCTCTTTTTCCAAATGCATATTCACATTTCCCTTATATAGTGCTGATTTTAAATTAAAGCAATTAGAGATCATATTACTCACAATAAAGAGAGAACGTAATTAGATATAATGCAATTCTGACCTCTGTAGTTTTATATTATGTGAAACAGGCTTTAAATCTAATAAGGTTTCACAGATTCAGCATTTAGTTTGATGAGTAAAGAGTATAATAAACTAAACTAGAAAAATGTGACTTTGTTGATAATTTGGTAAGACTGTATGGTGTTCAAACTCATAGACATGCATATTTCATTTTAATAGTGACCACTGCTCAAGGGAACACTCATCTTTGTAGCCTGGATTTGCCTTTATTAATAATGCACTTGAATCATATCTTAGACATAATTAGGCAAATAATTCAAAAATTCAAGTAATTCATATCAAGTGGTAAGTGAAGAGTGTATAATCAGGTAAAAACCTACAGAAGAGCACAGAGGTATTTTAAAATAACCCTTTAATACTACCTAGAACATAACAGGGGCCAACTAAATTAGTTTCTTCCATCCTACTCTAAATCCTGACTCATAAGATTCAAAGACTAGATTTTGAGATCATTACCTCATAGAAACATCTAGCTAAAACAGTGAGAAAGCATGATGATATTCCACAGGGTTTAGGAATTAAGTTTTTTAAACAATTTCAGTTCTATTCCAGATATTATTGTACTGTTACTAATAACATTAGATTCAAGGACATATATAGACTAAAAGTGAAATGAGAGAAAAAGATATCCATGCAAATGGCAACCAAAAGAAATTAGTAATGACTATACTAATATCAAGGTAGACTTTAAGTCAAAAAAAAAAAAAAAAAAAGAAAGAAAACCTATCTCTAGAACCAGAGGGTCATTTTATAATGATAAAAGTGCCAATTCAACATGAAGATATAATAATTATATACACCCATGTATCCAACATTAGAGCACCTAGATATATAAAACAAATATTAATATACCTGAAGGAGAAATGACAGCAATACAATAATAGTAGGGGATATCAATATATTGCACTTTCAATAATATCTAGAATATCCAGACAAAAAAATCAATACATAAATGGTGAACTTGAAAAACATTAGCGACCGAATAGACCTAACAGTCATGCTTTTGTTTTACATCTTTTCACTTAAAGTTGCATTTCCAAGAACCTATCCAGGAAGTTGAGAACTGAATATAATTTGGTTTGGATCATTTCGTCTGTGGTCTTTGCTTTTGGGTAGGTCTCCTACCCAGAAAGTGGCCCAAATAGTCATTTACAATTAACAATTGGACTTCTAACCAATATCACCATCATGCTCACGTACACATAAACATACTTCCACTTCCTCACAGGAACCCCAAACACACTTTGACATAACAGCTAAAAAACATAGTTATTTTAAGTCTGTTTATTTTACATACTGCCGGGATTGCTCCTGGGAACAGGGGAGAGAAGTGGGGCACCTCAGGAGATTGAGAAACTCAGAGAGTGAGATGATAGAAAGGTGGGGTCAGAGGGCCAACCGTCTCATAGACTGAGAGCCCTTATTACCCTGCCCTCCACCTATTTATTGAGTTCATATACAGCATTGCTTCAAGCAGCTTACGCAAGCAAGTTTATAGTTACATTGGATTTGCTTATGCAGCCTTTTGCTTTCTATCTACACAACTGTATCTATCTTGTTTTGGTAAATGAACAGTTACAGGAACACTGCTCCAGTGCTTTCCCACGGTGACCCAAGCTCCAGGCCTGGTGCTCCTGATGTTCTACTGTCTCCCACTTCATCTTTGCTCTACCTTCTGCCCCCAGCAACATACTTCATGATGAAATAAATGGCCTTGACTTTTAGTGTTTGACTTCTGCAGTGCAGAATAAAAAAAAATGAATGTTGTAATGACCTGTGTCAACACTATGTCTAATTTTTATGTAAGAAATTGATAAAAACACATGAATCTAAAATACATTTTTGTGTGGTGGTAATGTTTGGTGGTGTTTTTATTTCAAAGGCATTGCCTTAGAGTCTTAGTAGTTTTCTACCAAGCCAAAAAAGTAGAAGGAATTTTTAAAACCACATTCTTTTATTTTATTGAAGGAACATTGCACCATAGCATTACGTAGATTTAAAGTATGCATCACTGCAAATCACCATCTATATAAAATACATTGCTTTCCACTAACAATCTAATGCTATTCTTTGCCTTCTACATGTCCCCTTTTACACAATTTGCCTATACCCCTCCCTTTTCCCTTTTGGTTAAGTTCAATTTGAGACTATAGACTAAAAGTCTATATTTATTCACTCATATACCACATATGAGTGAAATCATATGATGTTTGTCCTTATCCTTCTAACTCATCTTACTAAGCACAATTTAAGCCAAATTTATATAATGCTGCTACATTAACAAATAAAAATAGAAGATGCCCAAATCAATATGAATTTCAGATAAACAACAAAAATATTTATTATAAGTACGTTCCAATGGGAATCCTATATGTTATCTAGTGACCCTACATTTAAATAGTTAAGTCTTCTATCAGCGAAATAACTTGGTTAGGTTTACTGCGAATGTTAAATACGAATGTTAAGATGCTATAAATGAAAGAATTAGACTTTTTTTTTGGTTGGTTGGTTAATGGCATAATGCAGCAGAATATTTTAACCTGGCTAAAATTATTTAGGAATACAAATATGAGTAATGTGATCTGGCCTAGGAGCAGAATAAAATCATCATTGTGCTTCTTCCCCAACCATTATTATCTGGAGGAGCATATAGATCACCTGATAGGAAAAAAGACTCCAATGCATATCCCCATGGCATAAAGTAGTCAAGTCAAATCACTGATAACACTTGAAGTATTTCAATTTACTCATCCCTGGTCCTTCCATGGATTTCTTATAACAAACACTGCTGTAACAAAATATGATAGACTAGATAGCTTAAACAACAGAAAACTATTTTTCACAGTTCTGGAGACTAGGAAGTTCAAGATCAAGTTGCCAACTAATTCAATTCTTGGTGAGGGCCTGCTTTCTGTTGTGAAGACAAATGCTTTCCTGCTACAGCCTCACATGGAAGAGAGAAGGAGAAAAAGAGAAAGTGAGAGGGAGGAAAGAGAGAGGATCATCTCTCTCATGTCTCTTCTTATAAAGACACTCATCCCAGTCATGAGAGCACTTCCCTCATAACCTTATTACCTCCTAAAGACCCCACATCCAAATATTGTCACAGTGGAGATTAGAGGATCAATACATGAATTTGGGAAGAATACAAATATTCAGACTATCATAACAGAGATTTCAAAATAACTACAAATTTATATCCAAAGAGATTTTGGATATGAGGAACATCCTGTTGACAGTTCAGTGAATTACGGTAGACACACAGAGGCACCCTCCCCAGGTGAGAGAAAAGAGAGTCCTTGAAACCAAAAGGCAGGTTTTATTTTGAGAAACTAATAAAACTAATATGATTCCACCTTTCAGAGTTGTTTATCACATGGAGTTTTCAGTTTGGGTGATTGCACACTAGTAAATTAGCTCAATGGAAGTCCAAAGATTATATCTACTTCCAGACAGCTCATTCATCATGTTTAGCATTTGAAGTTCAACACAGCTTCCCTAAATATTTGCCAAAATGCCACAAGAGTAATCAGAGAACACTCCCTGTTTTGATCAACCTAATACCTTAAATATTGTCAGTGCTTCTGAATTTAGGTTTATTAGAATATTTTAATAACTCACCAATCTATCTGAAGGTTTCATATAACCATTTTCTCAGTTCATAAATACCTTTATGATTTTAAGTTTGCACCTAAAAAGAGAGAGGACTTTAGTTCAACGTGTGCTTTATCCAAGAAAGCAATGCAAAATGGTGATTGAAATTATTGAAACATGATCATATGAAAGTGTCAGTCTTTAAATTGTATCAAATATTTAGTAAATTGTACAGTCAATATAAAGTTTAGCTTACATGTGTCAGCCCACCTCTCTCAATTTCATTTTGTAAATCAGTATGTTATTCAGTCAGATTTTTCAATTTTGGAAAAGCATAATTTAAATTATAAGTAGTAAAACTACCAAACTATGATAACTGGGATCCAAAATTATTCAATTGTACAAAATGTATGTTTGCTTTATTGGAAAGTGAACAAAATTTCTGGGTCAAAGCTCCCCATATAATTGACTGAGAGTTTCTGGTAAGGATGTTGGATCCAAATCTATTCCAATGCCATCTGTGTTTGGCACCATCTGGTAACCTACTCAATTTTTACCGAGTGGTTTTTAGGTGTGCTATGTCTGACTGGGCAGTAATTCCAGAAATTCTATGTAACTGATGCTCTTTTGTTCTCATATATCCAGAAGTACTGAACTTGAATAAAATGAGCATAGGGACTCAACTTCACTCTCCCTAGGTTTGGACAGCGGATTGCCGAGTTTTTCTGTATATACTTTTTAACTTTTAAAATAGGAAATTAAAATAATTCATACAAAAATCTATTTTTTAATGTTGTCTAACTTTGGATTTTCTTTTTTTGCCTTTTATTCTTTGGAGGAATACTTGGATATAGTGAACTGGTCTCAGGAGATGTCTCCACAGACAGTACTTGGTATCCACCTGCAATGGCCTCTACATTCTTATCATTGAAACTCTACCTTTCTTTACTTCATCAAGCATCATCTCTCTGTCTAATCAAAGTAACACATACATTATGTCCATTAACCAGAGAGCACTAATGCCAGGGTTAACCATCCCACCAATGATTATTTGGCCATCAGCCAATCAGCTCTGGAAATGTCTCATTCAATTTCATCTTCAGAAGACAGGGGGTTGAGTACAGGCAGCCATGGTATAGCTAGAGACATAGATGGAATGGATCTAGCTAACACTCCTGCCTCCTCTGAGCTAACAAAACTCAGTAGCTATGTTTCCATTCCAGATATTTTCTTGGAAAATACCACTCCTTCCTCGGCTTTGCAGTACATCACCACCAGCTCTCTGACCATCGCTACCAAGGGCCAAGATCTGGTAGTATTCTTCAGTCTACGTGTCTCTAATATGCCTTTTTCCAACAATTTGTTCAACAAGAGCTCCCTAGAATACCAAGTCCTAGAACAACAATTCACACAGCTGGTAAGTAGTGTACTTACAATTCTGTGTCTCTTCTTTTTTGTTATGGATATATTATAATTTAATCACTCTGTCCTGAGCAAAGCAGGTTGGAAGGAAAAAGCCTGTGAGATAGCTGTGACTAACGGTATTCAGCTAGAGTGCTGAGATGGATTCAGAGTCACAGGCAAGTGAATTCTGTGATGGACACACAAGGCTGTCACTGCTGCCCAGTCTCTTGGAAACAAACATCCTTAAAATCTTTTCACTATAGTTCTTCCTCATTTAGTTTTCCCAGAAATAGTGCATAGCCACTCAAGTTCTGCACTTGGAATTTAAAAGTATTATAAGTAACTTCCTAAATTATAATGTCACAGCTGTTTTCCAGTCATCTAACAGAAGGTTACAAAGCTAGAATAGTCCAGCACTAACGGGGGTCAAGTTTTCAGGGGTAAGGACTCCTTTTTAAATTTCCCTTAAATTCCATAAGTCTAAAAACAGTTAAATACTTATTCTTCCTTAATCCCTAACCAAAAAAAGTGAGATGATCATGATGGCATGTATTTTTTATAATAAAGCATTCTCTAAACTCACGTGTTTATTTTGTTTCTACTTATGCAAAATAATACATATAATTAAACACTGAATCATGTGATACCTTTACAGAGACATGACCAACAAAAGACAAGTACACAACCCATATTACAAAGATAGCAGGATTTCTAGAAATAGCAGGAAAAAATTGTAAGCTTCATTAAGTTAAATCATTAGACAAATTAAAATCACACAAAAAACAATTATTAAATTAACTTTAAAGAAGATCCTGCTTTAAAGTCAGACTTTGTGCCATCTCCTCACCCCCATAATCAGGTATGTAGATACTGGGACAATCCCAGGGAACAGAGATCCAGTGCCCTTAACCCAGGTACATGAATTAGGATACCTGCTAAGTAGTCATAATGAAGAGAGTAAGAGTGCAGTAACTTAAGATAGGTTTATTTCTCTCTCACTTTGTCGGTGGCGCAGTTCTGCTCTAGAGTGTCATCCAGAGACACATTCCTTTGGTCCTCCACCAGCCACCGGGTCTTTTCTTATTCATACAGTCAAAGCTGGTTCACTAGTCCATCTAAGTTTCCACTTGTGAAAGAGGAAAGAGAAAACACGGGACAAGCAATATCCCGAGCAAGTGATACCAAAGTTGTCACATCTCTTCCACTCATATCCAGCAGTGGGAACTAGTCATGTGGCTACACCCAGCTGCAAGAAAGTCTGGGAAATATGGTCTCTAGCTTGGTGGCCTCTTATGCAGGAAGAAGAGGATGAAATTGGAAGTGTAGCTAGTCGTCTGTACAGGAGATGAAAATAGAATTCCCACCAGAGGCCAAAGGAATGCACACGAAGAAAAAGCTCAAGTAAGTAGGAGAAATCAGGAAAGAGTGGATTGAGAAAACAAGTTGCAAGTTGTATAAAATTTCTTTTTAGGTTCATAAAAACCTGGTTATAGCCAATTGTCAGGGAGGGTCATAGTCAAAATTCTGGTGAATGGGGACAAGGACAAAGGAAAAGCAGCTTACATCTGAATGCTCTCTACATGTGTAGGTATCTGTTGATGAATGAGGAAGTTTGCTCTCAGGGCCAGCAACAAGGCAGACATTGAATTTCAAACATTTTTGAAAAATGATCTCAAGGATGACTGGCTGACAGGAGGCAGGTGTGGGAATCTAGAGAACATTTTTCCAAAGTATATCTTTTTTATTGTTTAGTTTAATTTCACTTAGAAATGTTTGCTGTTGTTTTAGTCAAATTTGTATTGAAGTCATATTGTATTATAATATATGAGTTTCAGGTGTACGTCGTTATAAATCAGCATCTGTTTATACTACCTTAAAAAATTTTTAATTTAGGAAATTTGACCTTTAGGGAACTACTATTTTTCCCCCTCATAATTCAGATAAGGGCACTGAGGTACAATACAATGGCTAGTGGTTCGGTGATGGTCACACAGCTAGTTAAGGGCAGTTCCAATGAAGAACATCCAAATCTTCTGACTGCCAGTTCCCTGATGTTTCCACTGCACTGCATTTGCTTCGACCATAAAATTATTCTGCATAGGAGACAAGCTGATGTTTAAGCTGTTCTTTGTTTTTCTTTTGTTTTTTTAATAAGTCATTTCAAATTGGTTGGTTCCAAATAGATGTCCCATTTACATGAGTGTAGGTTATTTTGCTCCTCAGCTTAGCTTGGGACATGTTTTTTATTTGTTTGGACTTTCTTCTTTTTTTTAATATCTGAACCTGGCATTCCCACTTTGCTGATAGCTTTGGCCTGGATTTTTTTAACTCCTCTGGTCTCACAATTCATCATGAAGAAAATCACTGCCCATCCATCTCAATACACAAATAGAAAGGTGGAAATATGGGACATAATCACTACAAATAGATCATTAAATAGTGGTGTTCTGGTTTCACATTAAATCCAAACACAAAAACAAAAACAATAAAAAAAGGAGCTGAAATTTATGCCTCAGATAATGAAAAGTGAGTATAAATGTAATTAGCAGCAGCTGAGCATGGAGAACACACTTAAGAATAAACCATCTTTTATTTTGCAGCTGGTTCCATATCTACAATCCAATCTTACAGGATTTAAACAACTTGAAATACTTAGCTTCAGAAATGGCAGTGTGATCGTGAATAGCAAAATAAGGTTTGCTAAGTCGGTGCCATATAACCTCACGCAGGCTGTACGTGGGGTATTAGAGGATTTCCGTTCTGCTGCAGCCCAACAACTTGCTCTGGAGATAGACAGCCACTCGCTCAACATTGAACCAGGTAAAAGAATCCAACCCAGAAAACTTGGGGTGGGGGGGTGTTGGTTTTGTTGGTCTAAGGATGCAACTCAACTGTGAGGTCACAAAAATCAAATTAAAATCACACTTGATAAAATAACCTTGTGAAAGCTATAGATCACCTTATTAGAAAGACAGGGTTCCAAGACATTCAGATTAAAGTTGTCCTACATCAAAAGCAAGTAAGCACATCTATTGCTTCACAATTCTAGAACTTTAATTTCCCCTCAGAACAAAACTTTTGCTGCGCTGAAGATTTTTTTTTTTTTTTTTTTAACGTAGCCCACAGCCAGCTAATTTGCTTTCTGCTAGAAATCAAAAGCACTTTTTTCAATAAGTGCCACAAGGTGGAGGGTGGGGGGAGATGTCCTACCTTGGAAACTTTCCAGTCATTGTTAACTATTAGAACCGCCTCTTCAAATCAAAATTGAGGATAAAACTGAAACAGCATCCTGAGGAAGAGAAAACATAATTAGATCAAAGTTAAAAGTTGGAAAAAAGTCACTTCATCCTCACCAAAGAAAGAAAATAAAGACCTTCCTATTTGTCTACCCTAGATCATCTTCCAAGTGCAGATTAAAGCAAAGGGGTTAGATGTAAAGAAAACTCTTAAACATACAGGAGTTTAGCCCAAAGCTACATTATAGAAAGCAAACAATCCTTCTGATAATAGAGTGTATGCACCTATGTCCATATTAGGACGGCTTCCATCATTAGTTTCAAAATTCTATTTTCTGACCAATTGAAGAAAGTTTTTCCTTCCCTGGAGTGCAAGATCAGGTGTGGGGGGCAAGGGAAGCTCCATTTTACTGCCAATGTCACCTTTCAATCAAATTCAAAAGAAAGTTTCCTAATTGGTTATGAATTAGTGAAGTGAACCTTTAACATCCTCTCTGGCTTTCTGAGGACTAACAACAATGGCAGAGGGAAAAGGCCCTGGGCAAAATGCAAACAAAAGCCTCCTTTGGGAGACACTTATCTTTGACAGAGCAGAACTTTGGGCAACTTTCAGAAAATTGCCTCGACTTTAGTAAACAGGGTCATGTAAAAGACTGAGCACCTTCATGCTCTGAGCCTGGGAGTGCTTTCCTCTAAACCAGGATGGCAAAGTCAGCCCTCAGGCCCCCCCACAAGGCAATCAAAGACTTCCTAAATGCTAGTAAGAAACTTTCCTCCTTGAAAACTACCTCAGAACTGTGAAAGAACCAGGAAGTCTCCGTCAGTTAGGTTCAGGAAACCAAATTTTTAAGATAATTGAAAACCCTAACAGGCATATATATGGGGAGAACTTGGTAATCACAAGGATGGCGAAAACCCCAACCCCTCCCTTTCTCCCCCTGGAAACTGACAGTCTACAACCAAGATGAATAACTAAATAAAATAAATAGAATGTTTCTTCTGGTTCTCTCTTCCTACTTGCCTCTACTCACTCTCATTCCTGCCTACACCTTTCCTTTTGACAGGTAGGAAGTCAACTAAAGAATGGGGCACAGGAAAGAAGGGGGAAAGCAGGGGAAACAAAGCCAAAAAACTTTAAATCAGTGTAAATCAGTTTGCAAGTGCAATTTAGTTTAAAAGATAACTAACGAAAGTCAGGAAATCAGTGCAATTTAGTTTAAAACATCACTAACCAGAGCCAGGAAATCAGGGCAATTAAGTTTAAAGTATAGTTAACTACCAACTCCAAGTGTAAGTAGTACAGTCTCAGGGTATGGACTCTTGAAAAGAACAAAGGAAATCAAACATAAAGGACACCAATATGAAATCCACTAATCAATTCAAAAAGACATCACTGACAAGCCAGTAAGAAACATCGTCCCACCTCAGAATGCCCAAAGACAGGTTGGGGATGAAAACCAAACCACCAGACCTTTTAAAACCCAGGTCCCTAATCTCTCAAGGTAACTTCCTCTCTGGATGACTCACTCTAACTCTGAGGTTGCTCCCTCTCCTCTTTTTAATAAAACATCTCTTGCTTTACCTCTGTGCTCCACCTCTCCTTTCTTCTCACATGCTCTGTCTGAACTCCGGGGAAAATTATCTCCCCGGAGGCACAAGTATCTATGCCTAAAACAAACTGAGACACATCATACAGCATCACTTTAAAAAACAGTAATTATAAATAAAGGAGTAAAGGAATAGTGATCATAAGGAATTTCAAATGAGATAAGGAAACAGGTAGGGAGCACAGTCTGTGAAAATTTTTGCGGGTCTGTGACATGGTCCATGGCACCAGTTGAAGGAGTTTATGGTTTCTTGTTTCCTGGGAGGCCTTATAAGTTCAGCTCTGTCAATTCTCATGTGGGTTTGAAAACTTAGAAAAATGCTGCATTTTTTTCAGTCTTTCCTACTAAGACATCAGAAACAGTAGCAATGAGATGGTACTAACATTGCTACAAAATAAACCAATTTATGCTGATTGCACAGTAAATTGAGTAACTGGACATCAGGCGTTTAAAGCAGGGAAAGTTTTATTGAGAGGCTCCAATAGTGGATGTGGGAAACCTGCCCTATGTCAGATCCACTCTCCTAAATATAGGGGTAACAGAAGTTACAGAGGCAAAGCATACATAGCACAAAACATGCCTATGTAGGCAAAACAAAATAGGGAGCAACGTGGGAGAAGATGAGGTCCTAGAGGATTCCAGAGACATTGGTAGATACTGTGGTGCTTACACAGGATCTGCTAATTTGTCAGGCAGATCAAAATCTGCATACCTCAGTGGAAAACCAATTCAGTCCATTATCTGTGTTTCTCCTAGCAAAGTTATCTGTAACTACACTATATGTTACTTAAATGTCATAGATTCTTCAGTTTATGATTAGCTCAGTTTACTAGTCAGCTGGGTTCACTGGATCCCACTCTACTGCCTGTTTACAACATCAGTTTTACTTCCTGCTAGAGCCAAGTTTATGCTGAACTATGCAAGAAATGCCTCCAGGCTATCGAATATTCAGTGGAGTAGCATGGCCAGCTTATACTTGCAGTTGTGGAATAATAGAGAAAAGCCAAAGCACACAGGACAGCATGGGTAATTCCTTACTGTATTTTTTTTAAGTGAGGTAACATTGGTTTATAACATTATATAAGTTTCAGGTACTGAAGATTACAATTCAACATCTGTATACACTATAACATGATCACCACCAAAATTTTAGTCTCAATTTATCACCTTACAACTAAACTCCTTAATCCGTGTTGCCTGTGCCCTGCCCCACCCACCTCCCCATCTCCCAGCCCAAGTAGTAACCACTAATCTTCTTTCTGGATCTCTGAGCTTGCATTTGTTTTGCTTTGTTTTCTCATTTACCTTATTCTATTTCTTACTTGATACTTAGAAAATGAGAAAATCTGTATTTTTAATACATTGAAAACTCAAAATAATGAATGAGTAAATGAATGAATGAATGAATGAATGAATGAATGAATGAATGAGAGAGAGGTCTGCCAAGTAATGGCTAAAGTGAGCCAGCTAAGACATGAGTAATACCTGAACCAAAAACTTTGAGAGCAGCATAATTAGAAAGCTCACTATAGATTTTATAAATGTTAAAAATAAACAATAAACTTTATAAATTTCTCTATCTAAATATGGATGGAAAAATTAAATATCTAAAGGCCTCCAATTTATTGTGAGACGCTGCCAATGCTAATCTATTCCCAAAAGCATTCCTTTTGGTCAGTGGGGTGGAGGAGAGAGGGCAAGGAGAAACAGGCAAAGAGTAGAGCGGGCATTCTCACTCGGGATCCAGGTTTAGTTATTTCTACAAAGGCAAAGGATACCTTCACCTGTGTAATCAGCAAGTGGTTGGTAACCGGTCCTCTTCAACATGCTCAGTGTTAACACATGAAAGTGACTCCCTGCTCAAAGAAACTTGCTGTCTGTCTATAGAGGGACACCTGGACCACTGCTGCTGGAATCAGAGCTATGCCTTTCTCATTCAAAAGGACTTTCTAAGACTCATTTCCTGATATGCCAGACTGTTACAGATTCCTGTGACTGGGAATTGCTCAGGCGTGATCCTTTAGTGTTTTAAACCACACAGTTTTCCTTTAAATCCCATTTCACTGAGATCTAGTGCCCAAAGAGAAGAGAGAACAGTGGGGTAGAGACAATGTAAAGAATACTAATCCCTCTGGACCCTCCAGGAATCCACAGGGCAGTGCAGCAGCTGGTGGTGATAGGTGGTTGACAGGGTGAACAGCCTGCAGTTGCTGAGAAGACAACTAACCCTGTTAAAGAAACAATTACTCAATGATACTTTTAAAGATGACGAGAAAGACCTTATTCAAGAAGGGCCCCTGGATGGCTATAGGTACACTGCAATGAAGTCTTTCATTGCAGAGAGGAAGATTGGACTCATGTCCATGGTCAAGTGGGAATGCATATAGATAAGCAGCAAGGTGGGGTTGGTGGGTCAAAACTCACCAAGAAGAAACATGAGGGAAAGGGGCAGGAGCGGGGGGAGTTCTGCCTAAATCTAGAAGAATTCTTGCTGAAGACCCACCAGAGGGCTGAGACATCCCCTGTGGGGTAGTGGAGGATGAGGAATCTGAGTTGACATCAAGTATGATAAACAATGTACTACACGTGGATGTTGATTTATGATGATGCACAGCTTAAATGAATGTTAGGATACAATGTTCCTTCAATATTTTTTTTAGACATCAGGGGTGATTAGACTTTGAGAACAGGGAATTCTAGGTAACCACCTTAGTAGGATTCTTACTAAAATTGGACAATGAAGAGATGAATATGGAAGTCCAACTACTGAGACCGAATAGAAAAGCTTGGGGGAGCCTGAGTAGAGTCTGATTAAGGAGACAATGTCTGTCATTACTTGAGCTGGGAAGTCAGGACACCAGCCCCACAGGTGACCGAGGCAGCAGTAGCTCATACTGGAGAGTGGTAACTGCTGTAGAGAGAAGTGCCCCCCACCCCCCAGGAGGAAGCAGTGATCACAGACTCGCTCTGAAACAGACTCACAGAAACTCTCCACCCTCCTTCACACAGTGTTCACAGCTCCCTGTCCCTGTTCACAACCTTGTCAAGTCCCAGAGGGGACAGCCCAAAATCCAGAACACCCAGAACTATGTTCTGGAAGAGCCTCAATTAATGTCTTACTTCTGTGAATCTGTGTATCTTCTAAAAACTTTTTTGAATATGAAATGTTAAATGCTTTAGCAATTTTTTCTTAAAAAAATGGTCTGCGCAGCTCTAGTTGAGTGTGTCTACCACCAGTTCTACTGTATCATTTTCATTTAAGGAAATAAGTACAAATCAGTATTTTGACTATAGAAGAAATAGGTGTCTAGATTTCAAAACAAAGTCAGGGAAAATATGTCAACGATTTGTCAATAGTTTTCCTCCTCTCTTTTTTAAAATCTAGCAATATGACAGCTTTTTTTGCTCCTCGTTTTTTCAGCATAATGGGCTGATCCAGAGTTTCTCCTTCTGGCAGTATATTTGAGTCTGAGTTGTCATGGTGACTGACAGGTGAGCCGATTAAAATGTCCTTCTCGTAAAACCAACCAGTGCAACCAACTGATCATGCTGCCTTTCAGGTCCCTAGACCCCGAATAAAGATAATTACTTCAAGTTCCCAGAAAACAGGGGTTCAAATTCCAATTTACACAGCCGCTGGCTCTACTGCTGGCATGATCTTTTTGCCTGTGGAAGGCTCAGCCTGATGTGCAGCCATGCCATCCCAGCACACAGCAACAGAGGTCTGAGTGGCACTGATAATCAAAATCTTAGATAATACCAGAGGTCATCTTAGCAAATACAAGGAAACCCCCTGATTCAAGCTTAATCTTTTAAGAACTGCTAAACTCATTGGTGCTGGTCCAATCTGTTAAGAAAATTCTCCTTGAAAGAGAATTAAAAGGAGAAATCACTGGAGATTAAAAAAAAAAAAAAAAAAATGAAATGCCATGTATCAGAAAGAAATGCTTAGCTTTGTCTATGGAAGAGAAGAATATATCCTTGGAAAATTGAGAGGGAATCTTATAATTCTAACATTTTCTTAACCAGGATAACCAAATAGAGCAAAACGGATTTGCTAGGTGTCTTGTCCCATTTTTCTTCCCTTCCTACCTTCATGGGCAAAGCAAGAGATTGAATGAGGGCTACGAACACTGGAGGGTCTACCCTTCAGGATCGATGGTTCCCTAGCCTGGGAGCTGCCAGACATTCCCACCCCTGCCTCTCTCAATCCTTGTCAACATGTAACCCCTCAGAGGTAAAAAACATAATTCTCTCACAAACAGAAAATGAGCATATGTCAAAGTTTTATTTAGCTCATTAAAAAGGTGATCATTATGATGACAAATCTCGTCTAAAGAGGATCTGAAAACAGGGGTTTTATATAGCCAGAGAACAAAGGGAACAATGAAATGAAATTGTCAAGCTAAATATAAAACAGAAAATATAATCATTATATCTTATTTGTTTTCTGTGTATTAATTCTAACTTTATAGGGTTGCAAAATGCCATAATCAATAGTAAATGGTAAATCAAATAAAGTTACTGCCTTCAGGGATCAGCAAAGCTTTTCTAAAGGGAACAGACAGCAAATATTTTAGGCTTTCTGGGTCAAGAAGTAAACTGGAGGAATTTTTAGGTGCTTATATAGCTATATTACAATGTGAAAGCCATTCTTAGCTTGAAGGCTATAAAAATCAGGTGACTGGCCCACAGGTGACAGCTGTTTACGAGGTGGGATTGTTGGTGCCCTAGTGTGACATCGACTGTGCTCAACTTTCACCTTATTTCCAAATGTTGATCATTTTTCTTAAACCATCAGAGATTTACCACCCCTTTATTTCCTCTGGCCCTTATCTTTGTTGTTACATAAGTGTTAGACAAGTAGATAATCACGCAATCATGGATCTCTGTATACATTCAGTAAGTACTCAGTATCTGTCAGGAGTCAGCACTAATAGAAACACCAGTAACCAAGGGTGAATTAAGCCCTCAAGTGGCTAAGTGCCTAAGAAAAGAAAGAGAAGCATATATGAAAAACTGTAATATAGTCTGTCAGCTACTTTGCCCAGGAGGTGAGCTGAAAGGAAACACACAGAGAGCCATTCATGCTCTAGGTAAGGGAATGTCATGGTAGTTTTCCTCTGTAGATGGCGATGTTGAGCAGGCAGGCCTTGGTGTTGGCTGGTGATGGGCCCAGAAACAGAAGGATGACAAGGGGCTATTCTAGAAAAAGTTGAAGGAAATGCCGATATTTCTGGTAGTGTCAAGACGCTTCAGATATTCCACTGTGATAGCAATTTTGGGCATAGAGCGGGGAAGGAAGAATACTCAACCTAGAAGAAAGGGAGAGCGAGGCTGAGTCAGCTCATCTCACTCTGGGTTATCTAAGAAGCCCTGTTCAATCTATTTGCATCTACTTAATTATCCTATTTTTCTTTTCATCTTTTAAAGTTAAATGCTAATAATTTTATAAATCTTGTGAAACGCAAATTCTTGCAACTAAGTCTTCTTTGCTTATAAAAAATACATTTATTATTCATAAAATACTGCAAATTTGGAAAATACCTTGTAAAATATATAGTTACAAAGGTTAAAGAGATTCGCTTTTTAAGAAATGCAAATGTAAAGCACAAGCAATATAATATCTTAAGGATATATAAGTAGCCCCAAACAGATTTTGGGGTAAAACAGATGGAAGGGAATGGACATTAGGGGAGTTGAGCTCTAGTTTATATATCTGTCGGGGTGCCAGGCACAAGGTCAGGGCTGAAGTGCGCATTCGGGAAGCACAATCAAAGTCAGAGAAAAGGTTTTAAAAAATGCCTCAGGCAATGTGCAGGGTAGGAGGGAAAGAGAACTAGGAGTGGAACTCTGAGAAACACCAACACTTAATGGGGAAATAGAAATATTGTTTGCAAAGGGAGCCAAGAGAGAGCTGTCAGAGGGGAACCAGGAGAGGATGATGTAGCAGAAGCCAGGGAAAGAAAGATGGGTCAGCAATGTCAGCAATTGTGAGCGAACGTTGGGTGGAGGTCATTTAAGACAACAGTTGTAAAAGCCATCTAGCAGTGTGGGAGGAGCAGACCAGATTTCAGTGAGGAGTGGGTGAAATGGAAAACAATGACCTGTCCACCTCAGTCTTACAAGATGCCCCTACCCTCCCAGAGACTCTATTTTCCTCAACGCTTACCTTTCAAATCAAGTCTCAGGGCCTGGAGTAAGACAGTCCTGAGCTATAATTCTGGCAAAAAGCTTTCAAGAAGATTTACATCTCAAAGAGGCAGAGAAAGATTTGACAATTACAAGTTTTCTAAACTTACTGCTCTGAGAAAATGGAAATCAGGAACCTGGAATTAGGAAGAAGCCTGTGAAAAGTTTAGTCAAGCTGAGGGAAATTTTCAGGTAATCTTGACTAGAGGATTTAGCATTTCTTTTCTAAGCCCCAGTTTTACTTAATTTACAGGCAATGCCCAGACAGACCAGTTATTTAGTTCCATTTGTGAACGTTGAAACACAATTCAATGTGTCTTGTCTTTTCTTTTGGCCTCATGTCAAAGTGGAAAAGTCATTTGTGGTAGTAATGCAAGGAAGGGGAAATATTACCCCAATACTACTTTTGGACTAAAGAGAGAATCTGAAAACTCTCAAGAGATTTCGAAGTATCATTCCACATTGAGAGTATCATTTGAATTCCTGAGTGTCCTCCAAATGCGGGTCAGCTTACCATTAGACCAAATAACATCTGCAGAGAAGAGACACACTGTTATCACTGCATGTGGTTTGCCCTTCACCTTTTGAAAAATCCCTGAATAAATGAATCTCTGATATAAAGAATATAAACCAATGTTAGAACTATCTGTGATTTATCAACTGAAAACTGAATAAATCACTTACTCAGTATTCTGCCAGCATCTCTGGCAACTAGAGTCGTCTTTCATTTAGGCAGCTATGAAAATTCTTCAGAAGCATGTAGGGCTTTAAGGCCAGTTCACTGTGCAGGCTGAAGATCTCAAAAATGTAAAACCACATATAACTTATTCTCTTCTTGAATTCTTAAGAAACCTTCTTAAAAATGAGCAGACCTCAAGGCTGGTATATTGTAAACATTGAAAATAATTTGTCTGGCATCCAGGATGCTTCCAGCTAGATTGTAGATCAACAAACTGATTTTCTCTGGAAAGTGCCTCATTTGCAAAACTCCCATCTAAGTCACCAACTCTGAAAAGATAACAGATGTCACTCATCACAATTATGACAATAAAACCAATAATGGCTACTGAGACTTAAATTATTTTTAATATTAATAAATACCCATCTAAGGTAGATATTACTTTCCTCCTGTCACACAGTTGGAGAAAGTATTTCAGAGAAGCACAAGTAACTTTCACTGGTCACACAACTACCAAATGCATGAGCTAAAATTTAAAGGCAATTCTGTGTGCTTTCCCTCCTGCCTCTTTATAAAAAGGAGTCTTATCAACCCTCCTACTAGATATGCAGACTGTGTGATCTATTTAGAAAAAGTGACAGCACACTTCAGTTTAATCCTAAATGAATTGTTAGGTTCTACACTTCACCAAGTGCAATTTCCTATAATATTTTGTCATATTCTTAGAATGCCAGAAAAAGAAAAAGAAAAAAAAAGTTATCTCAGAAACAAAACCCAAACTTCCAAATGTCCCCTTGTCTGCATTGCTGGCCCCTTCCCAGCCTGGCAACCACAGGAATTCTCCTTCTGGGAGACCCTCCCCAGCTCCTTCTCTCTCCTTTGCCCTTCACCCCCACCCCATTTCCTTTGTCCCTGGCCCTGTCTCCTGGGGTTACACTGCTGTGTGCCTTTGTCTCCTGGGAGGCCATAAGCAGAGATTTTCTGTTAACACTTGCATCCATAAAGGAACCCCAGCAAGAGTTGGACTACCAGATACCTTTCATCCCTCTCTAGAGTATCAGTCTGTGCCCTCCCTTCACACCCCAACCATCTCTTGAAGCTTCCTTAAGACTTTCCTGACATTCATCCAAATCCTTCATGTAAACTCCCCCTACATAAAAACCCCTTCACAGGACCACCTCCCACAGCCCCCCAGTGTCAGAGAGCTCCATCCACCCACTGATCCTGGAATACTTACGCCCTAATGCCATTGCACCCATGACACCTCGATGAGGCAAAACAATTAATAGCTGAAAGGGAGCTAAATCTTCAAGCTGTTTTTCAGGGCAAAATGTATATGGGCTTTCCCTCATTCACTCAGACAAGAAAGAATTACTGAGAGTTTACTGTAAACAGTGTGGTGGCTGCTCTGGAGAACAATGGAGAATTGAAATGAAAACAAAGTTTTTCAGATTACATGAGAATTACAGAAAGAACTCCCATGAATGACTTATTCAAATCCACAAAAGTGGATTAAACACCAACCCAGAGCATGGTGCTACCCAGTGTGTTATTTATCATTGAATCACTGTTGTTACTCTAATCTTACCCTTCAGCAATAGCCATAAGCAAAACATTTTTGGCCAATCAATAAAACAAGGAAATATTAATTATGGCTTTGCTTTTTCAAGTTATTTTAGTCACTAAATTGCATCAGTAGTTCAAGAGAGAAGTGTCAGCACATCCAACTAGCACTCCAGTTATCTTTGTTCTGGTAGCTCCCCTATACAAGGGAGATTTATATTTAAGCTGGAGGAACATTTATGATCATCTTGTTCAAACACCTTATTTTATTAAAGGGAAAACTGAGACCTAAAAACGCTAACCTACATTCCCAATGTCACAGACTGTTTCTGGGAACCAGTGTGTTCCAAGAGGCTTCCACATTGAAAGCAGTGATAACTGGTCACTCCCGGTGCAGAGGATTCCAGAATGTTCTCATGATTGGGGGAAATAAGCCCGATGGGCCAGTGTAGAATGTGAGGTGTGTGTGTTACATCTCAGATGAATCCTCAGTAGAGAATTTTATAACTATTCAAATTACTAGGTAGTAGGCACCAAGCTCTATGTAATTCACACCTTGAGAAGGAAATGGATGCCAGGGCTGCATTAGAATTTCCTGGGCTCTGGGCCCTTTTGCCTTCATTAATATTAATTAAGAAATTGAATTTTATCTTGTAACCCCGTTGGTATAGAGATGAATATAATCCAGGGTTGTATTATATTCACTTCTTTTCCTCCTGATTTTAAAGAATTTAAAACACATTCGTGAGCCCTAGGGTTGTTTGTGGCCTGCAGATTGTTGAGGATGTGGACTTTGTTAATTCTTTCTGATACTCCAGGCAAAAGCATGGTCCATCCCCATCTCCCTCCTCCACATCTGCAAAACCAGAGCCACTAAGTCTTGGTTATAAGTGGGGTAAGGGAGGCGGCGGCCTCACCAGAGCTGCCCCACCCCCACGGACGCAGGTGGCCTGGTTTACCTGTCCGACAGGACGCTTGGGAAGGCTGGACGCGAGAACCCAACAGGTCCTCCTGTCTCTGAACTCCAGAGCCCTAGCTCTGCCTTTTTGAAATAGGAAAAGATAATGCAGGAGTTTTCACCATATTCCCCCAGCTGGCCCGCTCGCTGCTGTGATCACAGAGTAATAATGGCTCTATCAGCGGTCCCCAGGAGCTGCTTCAGTCACCTCGCCAAATTCCTTCCAGACTTCGCTTCCCGCCACAAATGCGCAGCCCCAGCAATTTTTAAGAAGATAGGAATCTGTTCCGGCCCTTAAATTTCATCCCCTAAATCTATTCCTTCTTTTTTTGCTATTGAGCGCCATCTAGCGAACACTCGTTTTTAATCGCATTGAACATTTTTGAATGGTCGACAGCGACGAACAGGCCCCTGGGCCCAGGCCAGTGCAGATGAGATGAAGGATGACACTTTGTTTCAATCAAACGAAACTAAAATCCTGTCCCAGGACAGGACCCCTATCGAAGGAGATGCTTCAATTTCTACTTAACGCATGAGTGTTACAACAGCACAAAAGAAGGAAATGATGGAATGATAGTGAATAAAGGATAGAGCAGGAGGTAATTGATAAACGACCCCAAGGATATGCAACAAATGACAGGACATAAGAAGGGTGGAAGGAGATGCATGAACTGGAATTGGTGGAATGTAGACCTGAGACCCTCAGAGGTCTGGCAGACCAGGAGGACTTATCTTCAGATCTGACAAATATGTGTGGACTTAAGAACCAGAAATAATTTTGAAAAGAACTGTCTTGGATCATCAAGGACTTATGATTTTCCTGAATGTATAAGCTTCTTAATGACCAGGATCATAAGCCCTCTAACTCTAAAATGCCTTAAAGTGTTCCTCGAAGGCAGGAGACATTTATTTAAATGCTTTTTGATCACCGGATGGGAGCAGAGAGGACCTTCCTCAGCCAGACATTTGGGACTGGCTTTTCGGGACATTTGAAATGCCTACAAAAGTCATTATACAAGCAAATCCAGGGAAGAAACTAATACAGAAAAATAGGCTTACACTGGAAATCTCAGAATGATACAAATATTTCCAAACCCCACAGACAGCTCACTTCCTTCAAGCCATGGTCATTGCTCAGAGGCAAAGGTGGACCACTGCACCATTAGACTATACTTTCTACAGTGAAACATCCGGCTTCATGAAGGCATGGTAGCAGACAATGATTATGAGCTTTCGTTAAACTGGGAGAACCATTGTTCAAAGGAAAACCTTCATGGAAGTCTAACATGTAAATGGATGAGAGTGGAGGCACTGATGTGATCGGGTCTCTCACCCACTCCCCTTCACCCGCTACTAGCTCCTACGAGCTTTGCGGTATCTCCTAGAAATCCTATATATGAAAAACAATATGTGATGTCAATGGCTGAACATTGTAAGAAACATTGAACTTTTTTTTCCAAAGCATTTTTATTTAGTTGTGTGTCTTGGTTTTACCCCCACCTCTACATTCTCACTTCCTCCTGCTCCAGAATAGGAGCCCAGGTCCTATGTGGATTGTGCTTAGTCAGAGGTGGTGGGCCTAACTGCTATTCAACCAGGGTGCGCCAACATTGAATCTTAATCTTGATTCATATACACTAGCTAAAATGGACTTCAATATGAAAATGAAGTGAGAAATAATCTACTCTGAAAGATTGCAGTGAATATTAAAGAAAATATGTGCTTAAAGCACCCAGCACAGTGCTAAACATAAAATGGTCCTCAATATGTGAACTTCTTGTTTATGTAAATATTGTGCTCCTGAAAAAGCTGGAGGCTTAATATCATGATCCCTGGGGCCATGTCAGAGTCAAGGACTGAAATGGAATAACATCAATGTCTAGACTCTGCCCAGAATCGAGTGGGGAAGCTGAGGTCTAGGCCAGGACCTCTGGGTGCTAGGATTAGCCTGGGGTCTCAGAATGAACCTGGTTCTTTCCCACCAACTACAGATTAGCAGCTACTGACACCACTCAGGTCAAGTGCCCTGGGCTGCTTCCACAGTGTCAAATTTGTTCAGCAAAGAATTCTCCACATGGGTTGAAGATAGAGCACTGAGTTATTTTGCCAGAAAGCAATTATGCTACATTCAAAGCATGCCCCAAACTATTCTAGGTGTTTGTTAAGTGCCGTTTAAGATCATGGAGAAACCTCTATATAGAGCCCGCCATGTAAGTAATCTATTTAAAGGAGATTTAAGCAAGTTCAGAGAGTTAAGGCAATTTCATCAAATCCAGGAAGCTAAGGCAACTAGTCTACACATTCATCATGAGGACCTTACTCCTCAAATCCATATACAACTTGGTTATGACTTGAAAATATTCTTCTAGGAAATAGTATCTAATTGCCCTTTTCCTAATCGATACTTGATCTCAAGTCTCTTTGTCCTCTCTCTTCCCAAGCTACAGACCATGTTCAGAATAGAGCATTTTAGATTGCTGCTACCTAATATTTACATTATTAATATTGGCTAGATCAAGGACAAAGTGTGAGAAGTTCAAAATAATTGGTTTTGTGAAAATGACTGAGGATGTGTTAAGGACAAGCAAGGCAAATCATCGTATGGCCTACCCATAAATGAATTCATCATTTTAGGGAGACACAGTTTTAGGTTACAACAGAGAAAGAAAATGATAACACACAGAGAAAGATTTGCTTAAGAAAGTTCTACTAAACTTTCATTTGTCATAAAACCAATCACTTCCCATGTATGATTCCTCCCCAGAGTAAACCCAGTTGTCAATCTTTGCCTAAAGCCCCAAGCTGAAAAAGTGCCTTAGAGAATGATATGTAGGTAAAGAGGGTCATCAGCATACCTGGGGGAAATATTTTTAAGGTAATTAGAGTGGAAGCAATATGAGGTTGTAAATATGGTCAGTTCTATTATGATTCTAATTAATTGCAATCATTTTTACATACTGTGGTCCAACAGCTCCCTCTTGGGGCTCTTTCCTTCCCTGGAATGTCTCACACCGTCCACAAAGGGGTAGGAGTGGGAGTCACCACTGGACTTGAACCCAAACAGGCACTGTCTTAGCAATGCTCCACTTCACTGAGTCTCAGTTTTCTCATCTACAAAGTGAGCAAATTACTCATATCTCTAAAATACCTTCTAACTCTAAAATTCTATCAAAAATGTATTTATTTATACTGGATAATAAATTTATATACAAATAAAATAAAAATGAAAAGCAATTAGTTGATCTGAATTCTTAGTGCTGAGGATTTTGAAAGGTCAAGTGAATGAACGTCATCTTAGTACCCAAGAAGGTATCAGAGCAAACAAAAAATAAGTTCAGTGATTTGAAGCTTCCTGCTTTTTCTCTGCAGCTCTTCTGATTAAATATCATGGGAAAAGCAAGTAATCTATAATCTAGATGCATTCGTTCTTCAAATTACCCCATTCGGGGTTCCTAAATGTGGATAAATTCATTTTTTCAATGTTGCCTTATTCTGTTCAGCTTCACTGGCTCATAGACTATGCCTGGCTGGGCTGAAGGAAATTATAGCAAAACACAAACATTCGTTTCAATGGGGAACTCATTTGGTTTTCACGCACTTCCTATTATTCCTAAAATGAGCAGAATCTGTGCATTTAGTTGGCTTTCCAAGTCAGATATATTTCTCCACTGCAGAGAGAAGAAAATGGAGCTTCTAACTATTCCCTCCTGGATTCTGTTTTCAAGACTACAATCCTGAATGTAAAGTTACTGACAGCTGTTATTTATTAAACCAGGATATTAATCGCCTGGGTTGTCAGGGTAAATCTAAGTTACTTTCTAAAGAGTGACAAGGATCTCTTAGCATGAACAGCTTCAGGAACTGTGAGGCAGGAAAGGTCAGTTCATACTAGCTAGGCGTGGTTGTCTGTAAGGGACTTGTAAGCTGCAGAAAAATAAAATTCACATGAAGACTTTTAGCAGCTTGATGGTGCTGAGAGACCAAAAAAAAAAATTTTTTTCAAGGACCTACTCTTGCCCACAGCTTGACCTATTTAGCAATCTACTTCATTCTCACATCTTCCATCATAAGAAGGCACTGGATCTGAAGCAAAACCTTAGCAGTTCATTGACATTTTCACCCCAAAGTTCTCCTTTAGCCATCCATACACAGATCTTCCATTGTTCTTTAATTTAACCAAAAAACTGTGTTCTCAAAGATTCACAACAGACATTCATTTATTAACAATCTTAAGATGTTTAAAAGAAAAGTGGGCATGGCAGGAGGAAGAGAAAGGAGGAAGGGAACAAAGAGAGAAAATTGTTCTATTTATTTCACCCAGCAATTTTTAAAGATGTATTTAGCCATTAAGCCACCTTTGGTATAACATTTATTAAGGCTTAATGACAGAGTTCTGAAAATGTCCCCACTTGGGAAATACTAGGCCACTAAAGTGATCCAAACTCTGAAAAGCTTAATTTCTATCTACATATCAACCAAAACAGAAATCTCACTATATCTCTCCCTTGCTTACAAATCCTCATGACTTTCAGTTGTCTATGAAGTTCAAAATCCTTAGCATGGCATTCAGGACGCACCACAGTCTGGCCCTGACATAACTTCCCATTCTTAGCTTCCTCCCCTGCTCTCCACCTGTCCCTGGCTTTCCCATCTAGTGTGCCTCTGCTCCTGCTGCTCACAGTCTAGGGGAAATGTCTGTCCTAATCTTCGCATGTACAAATGCAACCCATGTTACTCAGTTCACACAAACCCCGTCGTGATGCTCTCTTCTCTAAATGCATCCTCATATTTGCAGTTCTTATACTAGACAAGGTCCTGGGTTTCTTGTATAGAAGTGTCTGTATGTATTTCTTTCCTTCACCTAGATTTCTTGGAAGATCATTTTTACAAACAACTACTTGTCCCCTGATTCCATGCACATAATAGGTGCTTGATGAAAGAAGAATCTGAAGAGTAAATGGCTGATGATATTCAACTGGAAACTCTTCCCAGGCAGGAAGACCAGTGGTCTAAGTGCTGTTCTGGTTCTGTCATCTACACATGGGGACAAGTGCCTTGATTCTCTGCCAATGACATCTCAAGGCTAGGAATGGCTGACATGGACTATGGACCTTTCAGAGCTAAATATTCTAATGTATAATCCCGTTTTGAAAGAATTGGAAACAATCCTGAAGAATTAGGACTAGAGTAAAATAGAACAATCAATGACAAATAAAAAGAAAAGAGTCCAGAGGTCTTTTGAATTTTCCAAAGAAGAGAATGTAACATTGGAGTCATAGAGATCAGCAAGAGATTATGAGAAAGATTTTTTAACTGGGGAAATTATCCTGAGTTCTCAGAAATGTCCCCCAAATCACTGACTACTACTTTATAAGGCATCCCTGATATTTTTGTTTGTTTGTGTTTAAAGGAAATGTGCAGGCAGGAATGAAGGTGAGTAGGCAGGCAGGCAGGCAGGAAGAGAAGTGGAAGAAGCACTTTATTTTTTCATTCTGTTGTTCACATTGAATGTTCCCCACATGCACCCGCCCACTCAGTCTTGAACTCAGTACCTTGGGATGTATGTGGGATTGCCCCCAGGGGTGCTAGACCACTTGGCCGCCAGAGCCTGCTCAGGGCATCCTTGATCTTAAATATCTAAGTTTATAACTCATCCTCTGAAGAAAATGCTTACCTTAAAAGAAAAAAAAAATCTGAATTTTGCTGATGCAGTGGCTAGCAAAATACACTCCTTGACTCAGATACATCAGCTCCACTGGAATCTACTCAGAAATACAATTACTCAGTCCCCACCCCAAACTTCCTGCATTATAAGGGCAGCGCTGGGAATCTGTTTAACAAGCCCTCTAGGTGATTCGAGTGCATGCCCAAATTTGTGTGTAATTATATTTGGAGTAAATATATTATCACCTATGCTTATACATTCATTTTTCAAAGATACAGAAATATGTGGTTCTCTTCTCACTCCTGTCTTCATTACTGTATGACCCACTACAAAATGAGGTCACAGCAGAGGGTTGGATCTCTTGCCTTTGACTTCAGCCAGCAACTCTGTTCCAGTGTCCGTGCATCTTTCAAATCTGTCCTCCCTCTTACAGCTGATCAAGCAGATCCCTGCAAATTCCTGGCTTGTGGTGAATCTGCCCAGTGTGTAAAGAATGAGTGGACCGAGGGAGCAGAGTGTCGCTGCAGGTCAGGGTATGAGAGCCGAGGGCACCCGGGTCACCCCTGTGCCCCTGAAGAGGAATGTGAGGCCACCCAGGGAAAGGGAGCTTCATGCAGGTAAGGAGCACACTAACTTTATAGACCTGAGAATTTGTTGCTTCTGCTTCTTCCCATCATCAGAATGAATTTGTATGATCATTTAAACTGATGGCTCTTTAATGTCAGCAAGCATCAGCATCATCCAGAGCAGGACCTGTTAAAATGCACCTGGCTGGGCCCTGCTGGGCTCTGCATCAGATGCAGTAGGTCTGGGTAGGGTACAGCTGGCTCTGCTCGTCTAAGGACCAGACTTTAAGAACCACTGCTCTAAGTCATTAAATCCCTACGACCACTAGAGTGGGAGGAAAAAGAGCATACATTAACTTTTAGACAGAAGAGATTACCAAATGATCTGCTTGTAATTTATGTGTGTATGTACACCTTATATAAATATATAAATATGTGTGTATATGTAGTAAACATATATATGTAGTGTTTCCCTGTTTGGAAACATAGTAGCTTTCATCAAAAGAAACCTGGAGAATACAGACAATTATCCAAAAGACAAGAAACAAATGCTGGTGAGGATGCAAAGAGAAAGGAACTGTTGTTTTGAGTTTACATTAGAACAACCATTATGGAAAGCAGTATGGAGATTCTTCACAAAATTGAGAATTGAAATTCCATATGATCTAGCTATCCCACTGCTGAGTGTTTACCCAAAGAATATAAGAGAGCGAATTCACAGAGAGACATGCACTTATATGTTCATTGCAGTGTTATTAACAACAGGCAAGAGCTGGAAATAGCCAAAGTGCCCATCAACAGACTAGTGAATAAAGACGTAGTTTATATACAAATGGAATACTACTCATCTCTCTCTCTCTCTCTCTCTATATATATATACATACATATATATGTAGTTACATATATATTTTTTAAGATGAAATTCTGTCATTTGCAACAATATGAATGATCCTAGAGGGCATTATGCTTAGTGAGGTAAGTCAGGAGAATGACAGGTATGTACAATTGCACTTACAAGTGGTATATAGAGAAACCAGGCAGGAAAATGAACTAAATCAAACAGAAACAGACTTAGTCTATAAAATCAAATTAGCAGTTGCAAGGGGCAAGGAGGGAAGGGGGTGGGAACATTGGGTGAAAGGGTTCAATTATATGGTGAAGGAACTGGTTGTGTGAATTTAATGTATTACATACAGATGTTGATTTACAATGATATACACCTTAAGGTTATGATACAGTTTTCCTTCAATAAAATTAATTTTTAAAACTAGCAAAACTGAAAGAGAAAGATAAAATGTGCAGTTTATCACATTAAGTGCTGCTAACTTTTGGTGTCCATGTTTACATAGAGTTTCCTAAAGCAAAGTGGCATAGACCGCCTTCTTGCTTTGCAGTCATTTTTTGAAACATAGAACATTCCTCCATGTCATTTAATATTTTCTGTAGCATCATTTTTTAAAAATCACAGAGTAATTTATTCTGTCGATGCTTTATTATATGTCTCTCAATCCCTCATTTCCAGCAGAATGGTTAAGAGAAACTCTTTAGAAGGAGGAACAGGACGTGACATATCATAGGCCGTCTGTTCACAACCAGACTGTACTGACAGCCTTCTGTACAAAGGGAAATTCTGCCATTTCCTAATCCTTCTCCAAATCCTGTGACACCCAGATATGCTCTGCTCTGAGTCCTAGGCCCTCAGAAGGCGTCTGTCGGAGCCTGTCCCTCCATTTCCAACTGTGAGCTTCCTATCATGTGCGCCGGAACATATTCTCCATGTTGATCACCTCGGCCCCACGTCTTCCTTAGCTCACAGTGCGGCTTCAAGTCTTCTGTTACTCTTCTTGCTCTTTTTAGAGGTCACAATCCCTAAATTCTCACCAGAGGAACTTTGGTCATCTGCTTTCACACACAGTCAACAGTAATTGAGTCTTTCCTTGATAAAAATAAAATATTTCCAACATACCTTGTTCCTTAAAAGTATTAAGACTTTAAAGACAATTATCTTATAGTGGTTAAGAAGCAAATTCTGAAGTCAGGCAAATAGTGATTAAAATTTTGACTTAGCAATTTACTCATCAATTAATCATGAACAGAGACTTTGCTAAACCTCAATTTTCTCATGGGATGAGACTAAAACCCACCTGCTGGTTTACTGCAAGGGACATATAAAATCACTCTTATAAGTAATCTGTAAAAAGAACATAAAGCACAGAGTATCCATTTAGATAAATGAAGATTAGGATGATCCTGTCCATTTTCTCCAAGTTAATTCCAATTAAAATCCCAACAGAAATCTTTATGGAATTTGACATCCTGTTTCTAAAATTCCTCTGGAAATGAAAATGTACTAAAGATCTTGAAGTACAAATATGAGGAGCTGGTATGTAACATATAAATATATAAAATGTATTATGCTAACATAGGCACAAAGATAAACAATAGAATAAATATAAGTCCCCAAAGACCCTAAATATTAGAGAATGTATTTTAATAAACATTTTGCACCTGTAGAGAAAGTATAATTGGTCAGTAATGGTTAGAATACAATTGACCTTTTATTTAACTCCTTACCACACATGAATTGATTTTATATCAAAGATTCAAACCTAAAATTGAAATTATGAAATTATGAGGAAAAAATTTTTCAATACTTACATAATCTTGTGTTAATAATGTCTTCCCTAATCAAAACACCAATCCCAGAAGAAACTGAGAACTTCCATAGGGGAAAAAAAAAAAAGTCACCATAAATTAAATTAACAGATTAAAAATAAGGTGAAAATATACTTGCAACCTATGTTATAGACAAAGGATGAACAGTTATAATAGCAACTCCTACACATCAATAAAGATAAATATCCCAACATTAAAATGAACAAAAAATACAGAAGTTAATAGAAGGTATCAAAGGGATGAATAAAACATATAAAAGTATACTCAATCTCACTATAATCAAGCAAATCCAAAAATATATGATTGCTCATGAGTTTGATAAAAGAAACTTGATAATGTCCCAAATGAGTGACATCAGGGAAAACTAGTTCTATCAAGCATTGCTGGTGGATGTGTAAATTGGAAAAAATTTTTTCAAGAGAAATTTATCAGTATCTTTTAAATTTCAAATGACTCACTCTACTTTTAGACAATTATTTCTACAAAAATAGCTACATTAGGAAAGCAACAAGATATCACCTCACACTGTGAGAATAGCTATTATTCAAAAGATAAGAAACAAGTGTTGGAGAGTATGGAGAAAAGATAACCCTTGTACACTGTTGGTGGGCGTGTAAATTGTTGCAGCCATAATGGAAAGCGGTATAGAGATTCCTCAAAATAGTTAAAAATAAAAATTTCATATGAATCATTTATCCTACTTCTAGGTATTTACCCAAAGAATAATGACAACACTGATTCAAAGAGATGTATGCACCCCCCAAGTTCATTAAAGCATTATTAACAATAGCCAAGAGCTGGGCATAACCTAATTGTCCATCGGCAAATGAATGGATAAAGAAAATATGGTATATGTATACAATGAAATACTATTTTTTTAAAAAGATGAAATTCTGCCATCTGCAATATGGATGGATCTAGAGAGAATTCTGCTTACTGAGTTAAGTTATTGAGGTAACTTTGATTTACAAAAGAATATAAGCCCATATGTGTAGGTTTGCCATTTGTTGACTGTGACAACACAGCACACACACCAGGAAATTAACAAAAGTCCCCACCACTGTCCACTGAACCCTCCACACTTGTTCCCCACCCCCATCCCCACTGGTAACCTCAGTTCTGTTGTCCGAGGGCTGGTTTGAGTTTTGTCTGTTTCTTTGTTTCTTTATAATCTGTATATGAGTGAGTTTATCTGGCAGCTGTAGTTTTCCTTCTGACTTATTTCACTTAGCACAACACCCTCTAGATCAATCCATGTTGTCACAGATGACAGCATTTCCTTTTAGGACTGTGTAGAGTTCCATTGTGTATATCTACCACACTGTTAGCCATGCACCTGTCAGTGGGCCATTAGGTAATTTCCAATTCTAGATTATTATAAATAAGGCTGAAAAAAACAGGGGTGTGTATATATCTCTGCAAATTAGTGCTTTTCTGTGTTTTAGCTAAACACCCAGAGGTGAGCATCCCTCTTCTTGAGTAAGAAAAATCACTTTAGTTCTAGGTTGTCATAACTGAGATCAATAGAACAAGGCCGGCAGTGATCTGGAAATGAACAACTCTCAAGGGGGTATGTAGTGCTCTACTTCCTTTACGTGTGCCTGCTTCTGGGTATAATGGGGACTTTGAGATGTTCCAATATGCAACAATGAGATGTTCCTTAAACCAGTTAAACAAACATTTCTGAGCACCCATGTGCTAGTCACCATGTCAGATTCTGGGCAACAAGGAATAGGAAGGAAGGAAAGAAGGAAGGAGAAAGATACTCAATTTATTTTGTAGGATAAGAGAAAAATCCCCTTAGCCACTCAATTCTGTCCAACTCTTTGATTAAATGTTCCTTTTTAACTGTTAAGTATTAAGCCTGGTGTCTTCAGCATGAGAACAAACACCAATGTCTCCATGAGTTGCTTCCAGTGGACTCTCTGGAAAACAAACCTGAGCATGGGGGCGCTCTGAGAGTTCCTCCTGGATCCCTGGAACTGCCCCCCACTCCTGTCAGTTATTTCCGTTCCTTCAGAGAAGCCATCATGTATGTCATTTTGACAATTTGCTTCTCTGAGAATCAGATGACAGATTAAGAACCAATCAACCATAGTTAGACAATTATTGAGATTTGACATCTTTAGACCCAAGTTCAAACTCAAACTCTACCCCTAGCTAGTTATGACTTTGAACAACATTGTCCCTCCTTACCTCTCAAATTTCTCATCTCTATACTGGGGATAGTAGGAGTAAATCTATGGGATTAAATAAGGACTAAAAGAGATGCTCCTCAGCTGCTGGCATTACTAGTGCTGTTTGATCATGATCAGCAAGGAGAAGCCCTGTGGGGAAAACTGTGATTCTCTTCTTGGAACTTAAACCTAAACTCACTAAATCAGTTGAGGACACTAAGTGTTATAAATCCGCAGGTAACTACTGCTAAAGAACTGTAAGCTTGGCTACTTTTTTTTTTTTGTTATTCTACCCAAAAGTGAAGAAAAGAAATAGGAAAATGATATTGCTGGCAAGTTCCTGACTGAGATGAGCCCATGGACACACAATGAGCATTTTCAGTGGTTCAGTTGTCATTCTGTGCCAATTCACTGTCACTCATTACATTTTCACCTTTTTTTTTTTCTCCATTCAGTATTTATGAATTCGCTCCATACATTTTTCATCTCCTTCAAGTATAGATGTCTTTTACATAGATTCTAGTTGTACTAGGAATTTACTTGGCAAAATTATTCCAAGAATAAACAAAATTCTCATTTTCAACATTCCTTTTTGGGGCTTCATGAGTTTGACTTTTTACTTATAGTTATTATATAGGAAATCTAGATCTAACTTATTTAGGATTTTTCAGAAATGAAGATTTTCACTTTGTCTTTTAATAAACTTAATTTGCCTGTGACATTATTTATGATAATAAAAATTGTTTCCAAATTACAGGGGCCAGATTCAATCAATCAATGAGACACAAAGTGAGATTTATGAGGAGTTATAGTAAGATAGAGGTATTTAACTACAAGATCATGATTTTCTCACATGCTGCACCTCAGATGTGTGGGAGCAAACGTTTTTTTAACTCAAGAGTTTTAAACTTTTTATCTGATTAACAATTTAAGCAATCACATTAGGCAATTCAATTCCCTTGAAAGATATAGCCGAGCTCACAAAGATCCTCTCCCTTCCCCTTTTTTTTCCAAGGTGGTATCTGAATGCAGGGGGAGGGCAGGGGTAGTTCTCCTTATCTCACCAAGTCCATTAGAAAGTTGCTATCCTGATTCACCTCACCTGTGACCTTAGTTCTGCTTGAAGCCAGCTGCAGATCCCCTGGTATTCTAAGAACCTCCAAATCTCCAATCAATGCAAACAGGAACTAAAATTGCTGCCTTAGTTGGTGGTAGGAGTTACTAGGTACTTCTTACCCAGCCTTCGGAAATTACACATCTCTCCCCTTTTCTGCTTTCTTTTAAGCAAGCACTGAGAGTGGAACTTCATTTTCCCTTCTTCATATACCCATAACCTTCATATCCCCTACTCTGAAATGATAATAGAATGGTGGGAGAGAGAAAACAATTTACCTATAAGGGAACTAGTAAGGGAGATATGTCAAAAAGTGTCCCCCAAATATTATACTCATTTTATAATGTAAACAGAAAAAGAAGTGTAAATGTGTATACACTGTCATCAGAAATTATATAATATCTATACAGAAAACTCTGGGATTCTATACATCAAATTTTTTATTAATTTTATTTTAAATTATATGAAGCAATGTATTATTATTACAGTTGTATTTTTTTAGTAACTACAATATATAACTTGATTTTGAAAATAACTCTACTTCTTGCAAGATGAACTTATCACTTCTTCCTTCCTGCAAATTTTGTCCACTCCTTCTGAGACCAATGTCTAAGAAACAGTAGTTTAACTGGAAGGCAAAACTCGGGGAATGCAAAAAGAATACTTTCTCTAGTTCAAATGGAAGGCACCTTGCAAAAATGCACTATCCATTTTCACTTGTCATAATAATTTTAAAGCTAAAATAGTAGAGAATGTAGATGCTATTAATGCTGATCAGTCCAAGAAAGAGGATATCCTAATTTTGCTTTGCTTTATAGGTCACCAGATCCCTCTAAAAATCAAGCATATGAAACTAGCATTAAAAAGTTCCAACATCAGCAAAATAACAAGGTAAAAATCACACTTTTATGTATTGGGTTTAGTTACTGAATTTGAATTTTGAAGGAAATTTTAAAAATTCTTGACCTGGCTCTTGTTTTAGAGACAAATAAAGCAGTTTTCCTTTAATTACCAAACTTTTGAGTTAGCATTTTAAGGGTGGGGGATCTTTTCCTGACGCTAGAAGGACAGAGACAGAAGGCTGACATTACCTGAAATGGGTAGACACAAACAATAAAAAAACAAAAACTATCCAAGTGTTTTATAATATGTCTAACCTTTTTACATAAAAATACACATGCAATTTGTCAATTCGACAAGTTAAAATTATCAAAATAACATCTTGTATTACTAGAACTGAATTATATACATACATATACTTGTAAAATATTTGTATTGCAATTACTCAGCTAAGCAAAAAATACGTAGAAAACTATACAGAAGAAACATGATTCATGAACAATGAGTAATCTCAAATATTTCTAAAAGCTCATCCTCAGATAAACTTCTCTTCCAGTGTCCTGGATACTTTTTTTAATATTTACTCATCCAATCAACTTTCTTTACTCTAACTTTAATTTACGGTGGAAATACAGGTTACATGGAGATTTGTAAAGTAACTTTTGGGAAAATGGTTTGGATATCTTTTAGCTCAAAATGGCCCAATTTTAAAAATCATACTTAGTCTTTGATGATAAAAGTGATAGTCACTCTACCTGAGATATATGTATATATGTATGCATGTATGTATGTGTATATATGTACATATGTATGTTTGTGTATATATGCACATAGTACTAGAAGGAAACAAATATGAATGCTTATAACAAGTTACTGCACTCAATATACAATCAAAAATGATACCAGGTAATCATACTAAATTCTAATCATAATTACATGTATCTAAGGAGTACACATTGGGAATAATATGTACCATTTTGATTACCTGAAACAAAATTGTAAAGTCAGGAAAAGTTCAGAATTGGGTCATAAAATGACAAGGGGACATAGGGTCTGATATTAACAAAATGTCCAGGATGAAGCAAATACAACTAAATCTTGAAATCAGGTAGAATTAAGAAATACATTTCAAATGCAACAGCAGCATGGAATAAGGGCATCAGCTTTGGTGGGAAGGGAACCTGGTACCTGTGATTAACAAAGTATTTGCCACTTTTACTTCAATGGATGATCTAGTGTGAAAATCTAAATAGGTTGAAGAAGAGATGGAATTCATTTCTAATAGATTATAAAGTCAGGAATATTGGTGGGGCAGGGCTGGGGGGCATCTACAACCTTTCAAAGAAGATAACTTCAATATCAACCATATTCTTTCATTTGCCCACAGAGATAATACTGGTATAAGTCATTGGTTTACCTTGGGTGGCACTTCTTAAGTTCATAAGGCTATTTATCTTCCAGGTAATAAAGAAAAGAAATTTTGAATTACTGCCTATAGGACATGAAGAATTTAACCACCAAGATTAAGAAGGAAATTAAAATGAAAATATATAAATTATCATTTAATCTAGCTTGAGACGGCTTATTTTATCAAGGAAAATTACATCTTGTCTGTTAAATTTCTGAAAACAAAAGCGGGCATATTCAGGCATACAATCAACACTGAGAAACAATACACACCATGTTTCAAATAAAGACTCATGTATTTGAGGACATAAGTTCTGGAAGTCAAGATGCTTAGTGTCAAAACCCAGACCATAATCAATGAAACATATTTTGGCTATTCCTGGTTGATAGACAAGGCAACAGTAAATCGGGTTTACTTCCAGTTGCACTTATAATATCGCTCACATACTATTTACAGCAAGTGAAACTTACTGACTGTTTCGGATGGGTTGAAAAATGTATAAGGAAATAAAGGTCTCTGCATGTTAGAATGTACATAAAAGATGACAACTTATGCAAGGAGATGTAGTTCTCTCTAAAGGCTTGAATAGTATGTAAACATTGTGGTGAGTGTATATTCTCTCCTCACTTCAATGTCACACACATACACACACACACAGTGTTTCAGTTCTTAAGTATACTAGTTTTATTTGAACTAACTGCTTATGTAACAGAAAATTTCTCTCACCAATAATTTCTAAACTGTTCCTTTAAAAGAAAAAAATTAGGGGTCAGATATACATACCATGAAAAATCTTACTTTTTTGAGTACTGCATAAAGCTTATTTTAAAGGAAGATACTTTAGTGGGGGTGAAGAAGGGTTGTACTTTATGACATAACCAAAAAACCTGAACCAAATAGAAAATATTCCTGTTTTCCACCACAAATGAACTGTTTGTTATAATTTACTGACATCATTGAATGCCTTCTTTACACTAAATTTGGTATAATACGTATACATATATATATATAAACCAGCATCAAAGTAATCTAGTTCAGACTGTTTTTATTGTGTAATTAATGAAAAATGAATCCTTCTGTAACTTTCAAATGTTCTATTATCAAACATATTTACTTCAAAACATTAATTTTAATAAAATGAGCATCACAACCATAAATTTTTAATAGTGTTTTACTAGATCTTCCCATAGATGTTTTATGGATTCTAAGTAATTTCAAGCATAATTTTAATGCTGCCAAGGTAACAAAATATTAACCATTAGGAATAACATGTAAACAGAAATCTTCAAAAATAAAAACAAAATGTTTTCTAATGAGTGACAACTTTATATGAAGTGGTATTCCCCCTCTGTTACAAACCCTTGAAAATTCACTCATGTTGGTCTTCCAAATGTATGATGTTCCCTAGTCCTACTCCAAGTGAGAAGCTATGAGAAAAATAATTCAATTTCAAATTGGGATATGATGATAAAGTGACACAGAGCAAAGAATGATGGTAAAAGACATACCAACTCATTTCTGTATTCCAGAACTTCCTAGAGGAAAACATGGCATGACAGGCCAATCATAAGACCATGAAAAAAAATTCCATTAAGAAAGACAATAAAAATCTAACACTGTCACCTCACTATAATGTGCCCTCCACCCTGTACATTTCAGTTAGGTTTTAACTACTGCAGAATGTAGTTTTTGATGAGGAAAGCAAAGCAGTACTTCTGTGGGGAAGCGTCCTCTCATAAAGGAAGAACCTCTCATTCTGCGGATTATCCACGCTTTAGCTTGTTTTTTTCCAACCAGCTAGAGAGGAACCCCTGAGATGAGACAGTCTAAGTCTTTCTGCACTCTCAGAAGACCCACCAGGATCACACATTTCAAGCGAGGGGCTTGGAGTAGACTATGTAAAGAAGACTGTTTTGAAGTCTTCTTTAGGTTGCAAGTTTTGACATCGTGTGTCTTTTCACAAAGATTGGGAAGGATTTAGGGGATAGAGTATTGATCTATAATTTAGGCAAAGTGAGTAGTGGCGTTACACATTCCTGCTTGTTCTGTCAATGGTAATCCCATTGGACTTCAGGACCAAAGCTTACAGACCTTGAATCACCTGGAGTTTTTTGCCTCATTCTAGAGTCACCTGGCACTAGGCTTCCAACCCTGTTGACTGCATGACACTTCAGGATCTCAGACTTTACTTCATCTCAGACATGAGTTAGCAAGTACAAATTTCTTTTTTTAAAGACAAACTATTAAACACACGAGATGCAAGAGGAAGTTCTACATAAAGCATTTATTATTTGTATTTCCAGTACATCAATATTTTAAGCAAGTATCGGATGTACATTTTTAAGAAAATGAGGAAAAATTAGGCAGCAGTTGCATTTAGACAAATTTTCAAGAGTGAAAAGACAATGGTCAATCAGTAAACCTAGGTCTGAAGGTGACATTCTACATAGGTACAAATTAGGATTAAAGATTCTGATTTTGATGTACCTTTTTTTCCTGATTATCTCCTGAAAAACTTCTTGAAAACCACGACAACCAAAACTTACTTCATATATTAGGTTAGTGTCAAGAAAAGAAGGAAACCCTAATTTGAACGGACTCTAATCATGGTCAAAGATTTGGTCCTGGCATGGGTAGGCCCTAACTCTGAAATATCCCCACTTTACTTCTCCATGAGATGAGATGATACAAAGAATTTCTGCTTGCTACTGGCTCGTCCAGGGTGGCAATGCTATTTCTATACATTAAGAAGTTATATACCAGGTCTATCTTGATCCCACTTTTAATAATCATAGGTTCTGCTCATGTATTTCATACAATTTATCCTAAAACTTAACAAAGATCTAAGAGTGCTCTGTCACCTAAAATGTATCAGCATTTTTCAACTTGGGGATGTAGAGTCTTTGGGAGCACACCCCCTTTCTTTCTCTTTCACCTCTGCTCTTCTCTTTCCTTATTGTTACAATGGTTTCCCCCAATTTGTCCTTTTCTCATTTTTAGATATCTTCTGCCTTCCCCTTCCTTTCTTAGTTTACCTTCTCGTTGAAATTAAAATTCTCAGTACTTCCTGTTGCTGGCAATGATGACAGAAATCCTGTCACAGCCTCTGGAGATGTGCAGTAACGGAGAAGCAACCCTCTGTAAATTGTCAGGGGCCACTCAAAAAAGTGTGCTTGTTTTGATTCTTTTTACTCCACATGACAGGAGCAAAGCATATCTCTTTCATTCTAGAACTAAATTACTTGACCTCTCTGGATCTCTGTTACTCCTTTTGTAAAAGGAAGTAGGTATACATCTAAGTGTATTTATGCTACTGACTCATTTGTTCACAAAGTATTTATTCTGCTGATCCAAGTACTTTTAAGATATTCAGGTAAAGAAACCAAATATCTACATATTTGTACCCCTGAGAACCATAGTAATAACCTGTGAATGAAAATATCTTTTTCAAGGAACCCAATTAATAAAGTTCTATACACAATAAACCTTTGCAATTATTCTTAACCTGTGAGTTCCTATTGTCTAAGCTTCCACAAATACCACCTATCTTCCACTAAGACGATCTTTACTTGATAACTTGCAAGTCAAGAGTTCACTGTTATTGGAATGACCTAAAAAAATCATTATAGGAAGCAGAATGTAACAACAGAATGTCTTTTGTGTGGGCTTGTGCTTCTATGTACATTATTAGATTCTTCTCATATAGTCCTCTGAGAAGTTGCCAATATACTCAACTTTACAAAGAAACTCAGTGTTCTCTTGATATAACTGTATTAGGGAGATTTTCAATGTACACCCATAACTCAATATATATCTCAAATGTGTTAGTGGAATTATAATTTACACTATAATTGAATTGATGGTGAAAACATTTTGTATTCTCATTTTTCGTATTTTATTATGTCTACCTTTGCAAACATACATGAAGGAGGAAACTGGTACTGAGTGAGATAAGCATTAAGAAAAGATTAATTCCTATTGGTTTAAACTTCTACCTTTAAATCTCAATTTAAACAACTGGTTAATATGTGAATTTACATTTGATTCCTAGTGTTCACCCAGTATTTATGGGTTTGAAAATGGTAAAGCAGCTACATCATCTTTTAGAATATTATTTCTGCTATTTCCCTGAAAAGATTGATTGACAGGGACCTAAATTTCTCTAGCATAGGGGCTTCTGAATATATGTGTATCTGTTGTTATGTAGGTTATTATAGGTCTATCTAAATTAGGGCAGTCCTCCTGGGTAGCTGAAATTAACTCAGGAGACTGCTTTAAAAAGATAGGTTCTAAGACAGCTGTGTAACATAATTAGCATCAAAATGGCTTAAGCTGTAATTTTAATAGCTGTTAAGGTAAAAAAATTAAAATTTGTAACAATGCTTTGCTATATTTCTTACAACTTTTTAAGTTCTCTCATTACAATAACTAACCTATTTGATTCATTCTCCCTCCAGTGTCTATATGTATCTGGGAGATACATAAAACTGTTGCTAAAAACAGTATTACAAGGACAAATCATTAAAAAAACCTACTTCTTGAAGGACTGTACTTGTTATTAGTTAAGAAACAAAGCTTATCATTCACTATCCCATACAAATAAATACACCAATGACGGTCGAGAGATTAGAAGAGAAAGAACAGATTATTTATTTCAGTAACCAGTCCTTCTGTCACCAATCACAGGAGCCAAATGACCCAAAGGTGGGTGAGTCTATGCAGTGATACAGCCCTCAATAGATAATCACATTCACATTCTCAACAGCACAGACAGGGCCATTTAATTTCTTTCACAGAAGACAATCATTTGCACAGTATCATAATAAATAAATACCTCTGTACTAAGACACATATTATGAAAGAAGCAATCCTGAAAACTGTCTTATGGCTCACAAGCACTAATCTAATCAGCTGGGAAATATTTTCCTAACTGAGGTATTCTTTCTAGAAAAAAAGAATTCAATGGAAATTCATTTCAAAGGTTAGGGTCTTTAAAAATCAGAATAAAAAGTAGAGAGAATAAACCTTTTTTTCTAATTTTATGCTAAGCTACAAACAAGACACTCTAGCTTTATGTCAACATAACTCCTTGATGTATTTTTGTCTCCAAATTCCTAATATGAAAGTCATAAATATTAGGCTTGAAACTGCTAACATTTGATCAAAACTAACAGCACACAAAGGAAACATTTTTCTTAATTAATAGTTACGTGAAACAAGCAATTACCAAGTACAAAGTCTTTTGAATTACAAAGCTTATAAAAACAACACTACAATTACTAAAACCTCAGAGGCCAAAAAAGACACTAGGAATTTTTTTTTAAAGAAAGGTGCTTGAAGAGAACACTAGCTTAAATCATATGAAACAACTTGGACAAGATTCTGATACAAGGACTGCAATTGAGATGAGGTTGAAAAAAGACTTGAATTCATTCCAGCTAAGCCACAGTGCCACCTACACCTATTTCCTTTTTTAAATGAAACAAAAGTTATTGCAAAGCTTTTAAGAATTTAAATGATCTGAATTTCCTTTATTTGTCCACAGAATATAAGAAAAGTACCCTTGTAGCCTCATACGTGATAAAAAAGAAAAAAAAATCTCTGGATATGAGTATCTTTTTTATCATAAAGTATATAAAATACATTAAGGCTTTTTCCAGAATTCTAGAACTTTAGACATATAGCTAAACTCAAACCAAGACATACCATAAAGGATAGGGGAAAATTTTAATTTACTTTTGGTGAAAATGAATTTATGAAAAAATATGCAAAGTATAGTCTTCCAAATCAAAGCATCAATGCCTTGATGATTTTAAGTGCCTTCATTTTTGTAAGAAATTTAAGCTAAGGTTTCATATTCCAGTTGTACAGTACTCTGTCATCCTTAAAAAGCCAGTATCTTGGATCTTTTTAAAATATATCTTCCTTGAGAACAATTATGATAGATTTCAGATAGTCTGTTGGCAAAGGATGAGAAATGTCAGAATCTGTCCAAGTATAACAAATATTAGAATGAGACATTTAACAGTTAACAGATGAATATAGGAAAAGAATTTTTACATTTTAAATTCACTACCATAATTAACCTTAAATTAACAAAAAGCCATGATTAATAAAATCTGTTCACTTTGTGTAAGTACTTCTAATATGATCATGAGTGGTTAAATCTCTGGGGCACACACCCTACCTGATACCCACGGCCAGGGCTCCCATCTCTAAGGTTAATGTGCAGCATCTACTTTAACAGATTCTGCAGCATGGCCGTTGCATAGGTGGGCCTAGCCTGTCTGCTCTCGATTGCATTCTGAAGGTACTGGATGCCTCCACAGCGCTCCCAAATTTCTTCGAACTGTCTTGGCAATATCTCAGCACCACGCTTTCGAGTCAGGCCTGTCTCTTCAAGATTCAGCTCACACATCTCCATGTCATCCTTACCTGAAAGGATGAGACATTAGAGAATTACTGTATCTCTTTTCAAAACCATTTATTACAATCTTTATTCCTGAAACTCTTGGCAATTCTTATAGATTTAAGAACTTTTTAAAGCTTTTTTCTTTCAGTGTTTGAAATCTGCTTCATAAATTTATCAGAAGAAAACTTATTTTTGTCCTCCACCCAGGATCCTTTCAAAATGTATTAACATTACAGTAGATCAAATAAATTATTAGGGTTAATAAGAATGCTACACTTCCTCAAACCACCACAAATTAATGGATATAATTAAACACCAATGAAAAGGTTCTTAAGACACAGACAAGTTTCTACGTTTCTACGTGCTCTACAAGGACATAATTAATTCAAGCGATTTCACATTATAAATAAACTAATCCTCAATTAAACAGAAATGTGATTTAACTACAAAACGTCACCCCTCAATCCTGAAATTTAATAAATTAATACATGACATATTAGAATGCTTCACGGGCTTTATAACCCTTTTCGGTTTAAAAACAGATTTTTTTTTTCATGTGAATCATACACACCAGCCACAAGAAGAATGGGTGGCTTGTCAGGATGGAGTTCCATTTGTCGGGCAATCCATGGTCCATCGAAATGGGCATACCACCAGCCTTTTTTCTTATTCTGCGGGTCTTTGTACTGGTCAGCAGGGCGGATGAATGGGATGCGGAAGAAGCGTTGCTGGCGATTCATTTCAATCTCCTGTTGCCTGGCAGGCAGCTGAGCTGCGGGGTTCTGCTGAGCTGTCACACAGAACAGGGGCAGTTACTACAGAACTCAAGGGACAAGGAAAACAGCCTGTAGTCCTAAAATGCACCACAATTATTTTTAAAAGGAAAAGAGCTTCCTAACAGTAAATTTAAAACAAATGCATATATTAGCTGCCATTAAATAAATACAATTCAGAGTGTGATTTCGTAGAATTTTCTTTCCCTAAAGCTGTACTTTAATATTGCAGACACATATACACCCCAAAACAACATTAATAACCACTTCAACTAGCAGATTTCCACAAATGACTGTGCCAGAAACCTAAAGTTAACTCACATGGCAGAAAAGCAAACTCATATGACTTAAGATTTCTATTTTTCTTTTAACAAGTTCAGCTGAAGCCTGCAAAATAACTTAACTGGATTGTGATTTAAAAACAAAAAAAAAAAACAGGAGTAATTTCCAAAGTCTGAAGGATTATACACATTTGTCAATCACAATTTCCTCACAAAAGTGTAAAATAAGCATTTTTTTCTTCTGTCAACTGATTTGGTGATTTAAAATGGTCAAGATAACAGACATTTTACTAATAATATTTAGACAATGAAAATATTCTAACAGCATGAACTCTCCTTCAAAATTACTTAGAAATCAACTTCTCTCGAAATAAGTGGAAAATGTATATAGTATTTGAAATAATGTATACAGTATTTGTTTCTCTTCAGCAGTTGAAAAGAAAAATTCCTGCTTTTCTGAATAATAATAGTAATCACATGTATATCAATCATCTTCCCTTGCCCAATTTTCCTTACCAAGCAGTTTTATAGTTTATCTGCAAATGTTAACATTTCCCTGAGGCAATGACTTTACATCTTTAGCAGGAAAATCTTGGTAAGTTCATTTGCTTCATGTCACAACTCTGCAGCTAAATTAGGAATCTCACAGTAATGTTAAGTAAATCCATGAAAAATTATAAAATACACACAACTCAAGAAGAGTCACATGACTTTTGTAATCCTTTGCAAATACTCTGAAAGCATGAAAATAGTCTACTTTTTACACCAAATATATAAAAATCTTTATAGCAGTTGAATTTATTTCTGTGCAAACCAGAGAAAGCAAAAAGTAGTTAGTATAGCTATATATGCCCATGAAAGAACAAAGACCCAGCTTTGTTAGTAACTTTAAAAAGCCACACCACCTTTAGTATATTAACAGAGATGAGCTGATTTACTCTAATTGTTCCTGTTCTTCCAAAACTATTTAGTGTTTCCAGTTTATGTTTTAAAAATTAACTACTTTATACAAAAAGCACTAATTCAAAACTAAGACATTTTCAAGGGACAGAAATTTTTCCCTCTATTTTAAGCAATGAATTTAAATTTAATATCCATTGATAGGAAGCTGAATATGATATTGGTGGTCGTCATTAAGTTAGTCTACTTTTTTTTTTTTTTTATGTAAGAGATTCATGTAATTTATTATGTCGGTTAATATTAAAAAACCCAACAGAAAGTCTATGATAACTTTTACTTCTAAATGTGAAATTGTATTAGGGAAGCCTAGAAACCAATAAATACTTGGAAAAGCACAAAAATACAGACATTAAAATTCTGAACTCATCTTTTATACAACTATTTGTTTCATATCCAATTGTGTTATATTCAAAAGTATGAAACAATTTTCAGATTGAGTCCTATAAAATAACAGAATCACTTAAGAAAAAATCAGGTTCAATCAAATTGCAAATAAATATGGCATTCTCTGCAAATCATTATCACTCAACTGATTCTAGAATAAATTTACAGTACACTAAGATGACTAAACGCTTTTAAATTATAAAAAAAAAAATCATGCATCATAGTGAACTATTAAAGGAATAGACTAATCTCTCTTCCCATTAGGAAATATCCTATTACACCTACACACATGATCAAACAAAACACCAATCTCTTTGCACAGAAATACTTAAACCATCACAATGTTTTAAAATACAGTGAAACCAGCACCTAAAGTTAGACTTTATTCTAAGAGATCAGTTACTCATTAAGACAGTTTTGCTACAATAAGAATTGTATATAAATGCTAGTTATCTTTTTAAAAAGAAGTAATTTGATAAAATAAATTCAGTTAAATTTGGTTATGTATATATAGCATGGAATGACCCAAATGAAAGTATCATCTTAAATATCATATTAAATATTTTGGTACAAATAAACATTAATGCACTATAATTCCATTTAAAATTGTAGCAAAACAATGTTTAATAGAAGTTAGTACTTTATAAAGTATTTTTAACCCATCTTCCAGTTAGCTCATGAGTTACCACCCATTGACTTACGTGAATTGTTCAAAAATGGTGCAAAATCTGTGAACAAATATTTTACATTGAACAAAAGATAAAAATGCCAAAACTGTTAAATGAGCATTCTTCTAATTCATAAACTTGCCCATCAATTGAGGTGGTGACTAATAAGTGAATATTCTTTCTATAGCCAAATACTTTCAGAATTACCTACAAGCAGAAGCTTTCTGATTTTTTTTTTTTAATCTCTTTTATGATTTAGGAAATTCTACTTGAAGGATATATTAAAAGGACACACATTTTACAACTTTTTGATTTGTAATTTTGGAACACAGTAAATATTCAAACAAAATGATGTAATAATTGACATGCTAGAACCTTCAAAATATTACAAAAATGTCTATAGAAAAAATAATAGCTTCTAAATTCAACAAAAATTATATGCATTGGAGAAAAAACATTGCTATATTTACATGTACTCAGTATGTTCTAATTTTTTCAAATTATGTAAATCTTTAACTCTTGTCATTTCTATTTTAAGAATAATGAAACAATTACTCTCCAAAGTCATTGGTTTGGTTTGGTTTGGTTTTTGTCTCCTTCTCTCCTCCCCCCACCCTTCCCCACACTTACCCTGCCCTTACCCAGTCCCAGTCACAGACTGGGTCATCATGGTCTGCTCCTCACCCATCCACCTGAGCCACAAGGATGTACTTTAAGCAACTAAATATTGTAAATTTTTACTGGGTTATTTGCCACTGTCTGCAAAAATTATTTCTAAAAATCTCTTTCTGCAGTAAATGTAATGAGTGAAACCTCTCCCAAATACAGCACACAGGAAGAGGGTCAGCAGTTCCCTACTCCTACTGGAGTGGGAGAATTTATCAATAATTTTAAAAGAATGTACTGTGATCTATTAATGTATCATTCTTAAAAGCAATAATATCAATATATTTTTGTTAATCATAATCATATTGTTTCAAATTGATAAATTCTAAAACTTCTAAGTATCAAACTACACAGCAGTTCCTTTCTGAAGGCTGATTAGCTGCCCCATTAGGAAACCACCTAAGTACAGAATTTTCTCAACTGAGATGTTAAGCAGGCTGTTTTAACTATAATGCTGTGTCAAAATGAATTTTGTATAAGAAAATAATAGAGAAAAACAAAGTATTTTTCGAAGCAGAAGTTATTCTGAAAATTTTTTTAAAGGCCAAGTCTATATGGAATACATACACATAAAATTCTTAGATTTGCTCATATACCTGGAGGGGATTCTCAAAATTTTCTGTTATGAATGAAAACAGCAAAATGCTACATGATAAGTCACTTATTATTTGTTTTATTTTGGTCAAAGTTAGACGAGTAACATAACAAAGTTTGGTTTAAAAATACAAGAAATATCTGTGTATTCATTAAAAATTCATGTGCCAAATGCACAATGTTAATTTTTTGTTGTTGTTTTGAGTAGCGCAATCATTCAGGTATATAAATTTTGAAATTAAAATATAATAAGAGCAAATTAGCTAACAGTTACGATTAAAACATTACAACTAAAAAGAATAGCCCATGCCATCTTTTACGAAACAAGGGTAACTCTAGTCAGAAACTTACATAGTGAACTGACAGTGGATCATCCTGTCCTCTTCAACTCATAGGCAAATTTTTATACTGGAGAAGAGAGTGGTGGCTACACGAAGATCACTGTTTGGAGGACCTTTCACATATTAGTTCTTAGTTACTTGAATGATCCCTCAGTGTCCTTCCAGTTTCCTATAAGCTGACTGATGATCCCCTTTAAACAGTCACTATCACTAACATCTATCTTATTAGTAATATTTTCCTTATTCAACCTAGTCTTTGCAACAACTTAGAAACACTAACATTCCATACTTTAATTTTTTAAATTATACTTACCTTTAACAAGACATTGTTTTTTATTTACTAATTAGTACTACCAGGAAGGTGGCAACAGAAGCAAAAGATAACTGACTTTAACTGATAAAAAATAAGTTAAAAGTTAAAAGATAACTGAGTTGTTGTTCCAAGTCTTTCAGTCATGCATAGCTAGGCAGACCACACATATCATTTTAAACGAGACAGAACCAATTTTTCCTATTTCCCAACCATCCCATCATTTTAATATACATGTCAATTTTGTCCTGTTTTTAATAAACCAGGACCATCTTTAATGTAAAAGAGGCAGTTGAGTAGCTCTGGGCCCAGTCTGTTGAAGAGGCCCAAAAGCAGCTGCCCCTTTTGCCCCACACTGAACATGGCGCTTGTCCACACTGGCTGGGCAAGGAGGCTGCAGCTGCTACTGCTGTTCCTACCCTCTGTGAGGAAACAAGAGTCACAAGGGGAAAGGATTCCCCACCACCCCCACCACAGGTACCTGTCTCTTAAGAGGAAGCAGAGCACTGTAGTGTGGTCAAGCTGTAGGTAATGACTATGGGGGTTATCACTGGCACTGTGGGGGTTATCTCTGGCACTGTGGAGGTTACTGGGTATTTCTGGAATAGGGCTGGTTAAAAGAGTCATGTGTTTTAGGCAGGACATCTAAAGCAGTGCTTATAGGGGCACTAAATTTGGTTTTTAGTTAAGGTGCCAAAATTCCTTGCACCAGCCCTGGCCATTTGTATGAAACCCTACTGGACCACATGTCATCGCTACATGATCAGTAATCAGCACCACATAGTACTTACTTGTTGCTGGCCTGGCTGATCTGCTCCTTCTCAGATTGCTCCATCTTCTCCCCTCCCCTTAGTTGCCAGCACATAACCCCAACCCATTTTTGCCATCCTAATGTCCCATATTTGTCTCAAGGAAATATACTACACTATCCTATCAAGTATTGAGATAGTGTATTAAATATGCTGTTTCTTTGCTATTAACCAGAATTAAGATAATTGTGCCAACTTAAAAGTAGCAATCTGAACAAATGAAATTCCCATTATTTTTAAGATTAAAGTTACAATTCGTATGTCACAGGTATTCCCAGTCAACAATAGAGTTAATACGTGCTTTTATGAGGTTTTGTCTATTCTGCTCTATTTTCCAATTTCAAATATACAACTTTGCCTTTTGCTTATTTAACAAAGTAATAAAATCTATTTTTGGGATTTCAGTCAAAAAATCAAATCCTGGTCTTAGACAAAACTCTGTTCTAAACCAAGGTAATATTTCTCACTCAATTTTTCACAGAATTGTAAAAAAATGCAGTAAATATTTTTTCCATAGTTGTCTTTAGGTTTTTACATATAATTCTTCATATATATGTATATATGTATGAGGAAAAATATGTACTTACAACATTAATGCACAAGCTCTTTATACAGACAAGAAAATTCTTACCTTTAGAGTTCATTTTTTAAAGTAATTCAATATTCTTAACAAATATAGCTTTAAAGACATACTTAATAAAACTCATGCTATAAAGATAAACTCATCATGGTTGTGTTAGGTTCAGTGAATCACAGTTCTATAGTAAGAGAAATTTATACTGAACAGAATGCCTTACGTATAATACATCTATTTATATGCATATACTTTGAAATATTCAAAAGTACAAGTTTGTTTTTACCATAATCAGTAACAGACTTTGGAGCCCGCTGCTCTGTTTCAGTATTTCTCTTCTTGTTCTTGGATTTCCAAGCATGATACACTTTTAGTCTCCTATGAAATTCTTCTCTGCAAGCTGCCAGGAGCTCAATATCTATTGATTACATAGAGGGAACCCAAAAAGAAGATCAGCATTTTTCATTATCTTTTATACTTAAAAAGCATTTTCTTACACTGTCTGATATCATTTGCTCCACACAAGAATCCTGAACTAATTAATTGTTTTACAGATGAAAAAATTGAATCAGAGCAGTTAAGTCACTTGTCCAAGTTCACAGGCCATGACAATAAAAAAAGCAAATACAAGTTCAATTTACATAGAACACATTTTATGTTTCTATGCAGAAACATTCACAGTGAGGAAGGAAAGAACACAGAATGGAATTCTGTAAAATTATGATACTTTGGTTATTAGTGTCCTGAATTCAACATTATGATTTAAATACAACTATGTGGGGAGCCTGTGGGTATAATATTTTACTCTGTTCTGTTGGAAGAAAAATGATTTTAAAAGAAAGGAACTGCATTTTCTACTTTGCACTCATGGACCAAAATATTAGAAGAAATAAGTATTTAACTATTATGAATAAAATCAGAGGATCAGTCACTAATATTACCCTAATTCCTCTATGCTCTTTACAGGCATGAAATAGGCAAAATGCATTTAATTTAATAGGTTTGTCTTTACTTTAGCTTTGTAAATCAGGTTTAAACTAATTTAAACACCATACAACAAATAAAATCAACACTCCAAATAGATATTTACTTTTTATCTATCAGCTATGGCATTTTTCATTTTTCATCTTCTCTCTATACTTACCACAAGAAGTATTGATGGTATCACGTAGTTCTGCATATTTCCATTTACTAAGATCATGTTTCTTGGTACCAGCAGCTGCTTTGGTGGCTTGCACAGCAGGACCTCTGTAATTATTACATATTTTTTTAATGCTTAAACTAGAAATATGAATAAAATGTTGACTAAAGAAACAAGAAAGTGACTATAAGTTTGAGAACTAAAATATTCAGAAAGCATATGATAATTTTTCTCTTCAACATAAGATTAAGAATGGTTTACTAAAAAATGCCCAGGTAAACTTAAACTTCTCAGTGTCATTTAATAGGCATATTCAGGGCTGGGGCAGGGGAAGGTTTCTGGAATTTGTAGACAGTTGGGGGTTTTTTGTTTGATTTGTTAATTTTATTGAAGGAATATTTCATCATTAACATTATATAAGCTTGTCATGTACTATCATAAATCAATTAAATATATTAAGTTTACTACCAAATCTTACTGTATCTTTCACCATATAATTGACCCCTTTTCATAGTAAATGGTGAATAGGAACTTCTGATTCTAATGACTCCAATACTCTAGTGCATGGACTTCCCTCAAACGAAAAAAAATCCTTGAAAGTTAACTAGATGCATATTAGTAGCTTGTTTATGAATCATTAGACAGTACTGCACAATTGCCTGCAGATTACTGAAAGCTACAGATGGTCAAACCCTAGTTTACCCCACTAGCTCAGACTCTCCCTGGGTAAAAGGATGCTTAAAAACTCCAGAGGTGAATGGCCAAATTGCAGCCCACTGCATTCATCATCCAAGGTAGACTAACTTAAGAGAGCTGCTAGAGTCTGGAAACTACCATAATTTTTAGCATTAGTTAAAAACACTTAGAAAAGCTCTATAAGTAGATAAATCCATGCTCTCATATTTAATAAATAGTAACATGATAACTAGCTAATTAAAGGAACACGTTGTAGGTTATAAGCTAGATGGGAGATTTCAAGGAGCACAAATGGTGTATCTTGCCCCACGTAAAAGGTGAAAGGGAAATAAATTAAAAAATATATATGTATAATGATAAATTAAAAAATAAAATGGGAAATACATTTCCACAACAGCACTGCTCAAGGTTTAGAACTTGTTTCTATTATAGGCAGAATTTGAAAAAATTATTCAGAAAATATAGGAACAATTACTTTTCTGTAATCATGAACATGACTTTTCTTAAAAGATTACACTTGTCACATAACAGAACTCAGATTAAACTGCAAGTGGACACCTACGTTCAGTATAACAAAGGAAAAATATAAACACATACATTTCAAGATATGAAAAGAATGGCACAAATATTAAAAGAACTACATATTAATAACTAAAATATTGCTTCTTAGATATCACGCAAGGAATTTCTCCTTTCTCATCTGCTCTTGGAAAGTATTTCTTCTTAAATCAAGGAGCAATATCTAAAATGAGCTCATATTTCCTTATCATTTTGAAAGATAATAGTGATCTTGGAAAATAGTTAAGGCATAGACACTTAATGAGATATTACTGAAAAATGATGCTTGAGAATATGTATTCTTCCTAAAGAAAATCATTCCTTCAATATTAACTTTAACAATTAAAAAGGTACTTTTACCTCTATAAGAGACTTATTTGTTTTTTCATTTTAGAGTAAAAGGATCATACTTCACACTACATAAAAATTACTAGGCATGATGATTGCCACATATAAACCTGTTTGTCACATATAAATGTGAGATCATTTAGTCCTTCTTGCATTTTTATGATTAAAAATAAGTTTAAAATTTATAGCAGAATCTATACTTTTTATCTATGTGACTGGAAATTTTCCACATAGCTTTTTTCTTCCTAATTGCTTTGCTCAAAGAAGTCAGCTGTCTGTCAGCAAGGTCTATTACCCTTAACAGTAAACTACACTTTAACATTTATTCAAATGTTCTTTTTCTTGTCTATGACTCTAAACTAATATTCAGTAAACTAGCAAAAAATTCTCAACTTTTCCTAGTTATACTAAAAGAGCAGCTGAAAATTATTATGGGTTTTTTTGTTGAGGTTGTTTTCTTTTTGAAAGATAATGCACAGTTATGGATTGTTAGAATATACATGAGGTGACAATATACATATGGTGTGTTGTGATACTTTAAAAAAATAACATTGACTTCAAATTATTATTGCTTAAAATAAAGTTTTCATTATCACTAACTTTATATTCTATCACCTCAAACAAGAACATTTCTGCTAAAAAACATATTCAGTATCCTGAGAGGTACACAGTGTTTTCCAATGCTTCACTCCCCATCATCTCTGGAGTTACATATATATACATTACAAACACATTTATATATATAAATATAAATACTTATATAGGTATATTTATATATACATATATTTATATATACATAGACATATAAATATAATAAAATATAGACAATGATGTCAATATAGTAACCTAACAGCAAATTTTACATTTGACTTTTTAAAACATTAATTTTAACAGTTTCAATTAACTGTAACTTCAAAATTGACAATTAAAATGTCATTGATTCATATCTACTTATAAAAGGTAATGAACTAGACCCTGTTAGGAAGTTACATTCTCTGGCAGTGCTATGATGCCAAGGTCCTCTGGAGCCATACACCATACTCTTTCTCTACTTCCCCTAACTAGACACAGTGAATCCCAACCAAGACGCAGCCCCACCCCCAAGGTGAGTTTCAAAATACTCAGTCACAATGAGAGGAAGGGTTCAGCCACTAAGACTGGAGTTGATGGGAGCTAGTGACAGGCATGACAGTACTGCCAGTAAGAACAGCGCTGTCCGAAAGGTCAACGGTATTTCTACTGATAAACACCAATTTAGAGGAGCACATTCTTGTTCAATGTTAAGGTGGAGTTAACATTTCTTGGACAGAGAATTTACATGGAAAGAGTAGGCAATTCATATAGCAGGTTCTAATCCAAATGGTAAAAAGCAATTTAAAAATACTATTTTGAGGAGACACTTACTTCCCCAAATTACACTGCACTGACCTACTTAAAATTTCTGACATTTCTTTCGCCATTTGTTCCCTATAAGAGAAATGACAACACAACATAGTTATATAAAAAACAATGATATAAATTAGTTAAAAGATGTAAAAGTATGATTAAATTTTTGTATTTTCAATATAATTATTGATTCACTAATCCATCCTCTGTTATTTTAGTTTGTAAAAGCCTGTGATATAATTTTCAACATACAGTACCAAAAAATACATTAAAAATTTTATTCAAAACCAATTAAAGTTATTTGAATACATCTACATTTTTGCAGTAAGAACTTTCAGATAAAATCTCATGAGAGACATGCTTCTGTAGTAATTTTATATATCACATATAATTACCATATTCTAAATGCATACAAGAAACTTGACAGAATACAGATTCTATTCGAGCATTGTATTTGCTTAGTAAATATTAATTAGACAAAGTATAATGGTGGTAAACTTAGCTAATACATTTGAATGTCAAAGTTTAAGAGTCTGATGTATTCAGAGCTCTAAAACTAAATCAAACTTTAAAAATAATTCAAAAACATCAAGTATTTGTTGAAGATCAGAAGAGTTTTGACCTTCAAAGGATAAACATTTCTCTTTTTCTCTTATTACCAAGGAAAACAGTTTTTCTCAACAATTGTTTCATTCTCTCAAATGTAACAAACTTTTCAATACTCCATTAACTTCATTATTTTATTTTCCTGTCTTTTGCTCTTTTCCTTCATAATTAATCATTTTCTTACTCACTCTTTTCATCAGAGTCTGGTAACCTCAAATTTCTATAAGTGGTTAAAGAAGATAGGTGTGTTTGCTTCAGGGCACAGTCTCCAGGATGTCTGGCAACAACTGGAGCCTGACTATGAAAGAGCAGGATTCCAATGCTCTCCTTTCCTTGTAATGAGTACCGGTTAAGAGCAAGTACAGAAAGAGGCCTATCTAAGCAAATTTAGTGGAAAAAGGTAATTTTGCAAAACTGTTGTACAAAGACAACAAACAAAATTTAACAGCACAAATATAGTTTCATAAAGATTATCTTTTGAGCAGTAAGTTTATCAACCAGTCTCCTCCTTAGGCTAGTTATAATTTTCCAGCTTTCAAATCCAATATGATTTTGATAAATATTTTTAATTCTATCAATACTTTAAGACAGAAGTTCAACTAGTAACTATAAAGTGGTTGTTCTAATGCAAGGCAATAGCCCTCATTGAGAGACATGTTTTACATTTTTGGTGCATTATGGTAGCCAACATTTGGTGGGAAGAACACTGCTGGAATTTGATGAGGTGAGGCATCAGAGATACCAAATGTCCTACACGAGGAAGAACTGCCTCATGTAACTAACATGTCCACCAGACATATAGAGGTGAAACACACACATACATGCGAACAGTTTTATATGTGAAACATATGGTTTTGATATTCACATTTTTTTTTTCTAGGAACACAACTAGTCCAAAATTTTTATACAGTTAGTAAATGTATGTGTGTTTATGTGTGTACATATATACATATATAATATCTGCAAAAGTATGTTTTATGTGCATATCACAAATGCTACTTATATCTTTGTGGGGAAAGTTTCATAACAAAGAAATTAACACTAAAATTAAATCATTACATATATAACTTCAGGTTATGAGCTATTTTAGATATAGAAGAATAAATTATCGCATGTCAAAAATTAAGCTACCTGCTATAATTCAAATACTTTAAATATTTCATCTAGTCTCACTTATACCTCCATATTTGCTTCAAAAAAGACATAAGTAAAAGATAATTAAACAAAAGATAATGAAACAAAATAGGTGTTAGGCTTTAAATGGGTGAGAAAACACCAGGAGAAAACCAAATCATAAGCCACTGTGACTGCACACTGAACAGGAGCATCAGTCTTCCTAATAATAATAAAAGGAAGGATGGAGAGTAAGACAGCTCATTCTCTTTAATAAAAGGAAATAATGTAAAATTTACTTCAATGAAAAAATCATTTCTCTGAAAAAGTATTTGTAACCTATTTCAAAAGAGGTTATATAAATAAATTTAGTTTTAAAAAGGGAAATGACATACGGTGTCATTTTGAGTCTTGCTTCATTAATTCTGTGAAAAGAATATATTTCAGTTAATATGATAACCAAATCTGAATTGTGAAAAACTGGATTATGTGCAAATTTGTATTTCAATAACTTCACTCATTGATTTAAAAAAAATCTCTATTATCTCATATATATATACACATGTACATATATATACATAATCATATGATCATTTCAAATTTTAATGCTTTAAAATCCCCATTAAAAATCATTAGAAAAGAATAAAGGAATTTAACAAAAATTAACGAGTGAATATATTACATTTAGATTAGAACATACATTGTGAGATTTGTTTTTAGTATAATCTAGATATTATCTTATAATTTTAGATAATGTGAAATCATCACTTTGCATTAAGAATAATATGTGTAATTGATTGAGATTATATTTTTTAAACACATTACATTTTGTAGCAAACAGTTCTTACTTAGAAGTTGCTGGATGGGAATCCAAGCTGGAAAAGTAACTTGAAATTGTTTATTACAGCAGAATAAGTCTACATATTTTTAACGCATCAAAGAACCCAAGAACAATATTTTCATGCTATAAATTAAAAATAGGATTACCAGAAAGAACTCACTTATAAATTTTTTAGAATTCAATGTTAACAAAAGTAAAATAGACATTCAAAAACATTTAGTTACAGCCCATGGAGTAAGATAAAAGCATCGAACATGAAAAAGCCTTTTAAAACATCATCAATAATGAGGCGCTACTGCTTCATGTACAAACTACAAAAAAAGCAGGAGGTTCAGAAGGGAGTTGCTCACAAAGACGTGAGGTTCAGAGAAAGTTCCCCAGAAGAAGCTGACAGAAAGGACTTAAAGGGTCATTCAGGGGACACTATTCTTTACCCACAAGGAAATTAAAATGAACTCTTCTCCCTTTAAACTCAAAACTACTTAAATCTCTCCTCATTAGTTGGTAGCAGTCCCATCATTACCTAATTAATTCTGCTTAACTTAAATCCAAGATAAGGTGTCACTTATGTTAAAGGTCCTCAACAGTCTACGTTTTCTGAAAGCACTTACCTCTAAAAGGGCGCACCTTTCTGAAGAAAGGACAGTCCACATATGAGCCAGTATCTTATACATATTATTTGGCATGATATTGGATATAACTTAATATTTAAAATATTAATATTCTAAGCTTGAACATATATCTTGGCCGTGAATACCAATAATGAATCCATTAATGAATCCTTTAGAAATGAATTTTAACTATAATAAATCCAGTTCTGTCACCTACAGTCCCTCCTCACAGATTTTAGAGAGTGTCGCTCTCATTTAAGAGCCTGGCCTACTCACTCATCAGTTTTACATAAAGACTCTCAGTAATTCCAGTATAACTCATGTGGAAGGAACAGAATAGCAGTGAGCTGAATCTGCATTTACAAAATCCAAAGCTGGGAAAAAAATAGTTTAATTAAAGTGAAATGTCAATAAATAGTCTAAATAAAATACTGGACTCAAACCCAAGACCTTAACAATTATAATACATTGTATTTGATAGGCCTCAGAGTTTATTTAAACATATTTTCACATATAATTCAGGCCCCAGGATTCCCCAATAAAATCACTTACTAGAAAAAGTATAAGGGCAACTTAACATATCCTTTTTTCTTCCCTACCTTTGTTTTTGGCTAAATGCAATCTAATCACTGTGTTCTAATCTGAATGAATTTTTTTCCATTCACAAGAAAATAGTAACATCTGGTAGATGTACTTTAATTCTATTTTGTCATAAACAGTGCCTGACATTCTGAAAGGTATGGTTAAATTTAACTACATGCCACTCAATAAGTATAATATTATATACACATACATATATACATAACCCTCTATTAAAAGGAACCCCACAAACTAATTTTGCTGTTTTTATAAGTAACCTAATATGTCTACATTATAAATATTTAAAAAAGAATCTGTTCTATCAAGAGCCTTTCTGCAACTTTTAATAAAAATTTCTTTATTCTTCTAAAATTCAAAAAAAATATAGCTATTAAGAGACAATTCAATAAGGTAAATCCATTTACTCTAAAATACAGGTGAGTAGAGGTAAAATTTCTCCTCATTCCAAATATAAAGGTTTATGATTATTTTTAATTTATATAAGGAAAATAATAAATCCCAAATTCAAGTGTATTAAACTGAATTATAATATATATTCTTCACTCATGTATTTAGAAAGTAGGTATCTACCCTTTATACAATACTCCTGACAATTTCAGAGTAAAAGTTGAGATGTTTTCTTAACTTACTTATAAACGGAAATATCAATAGTTTTCAATAGTTTAACAAATTGATTAAATCAGGTGTTTCATTCATTCACTTGGTTATAAAAGTGGATATAAATAATTTTGAAAAAGAGATTTACTTAAAATGTACCAGAACCTAAGGTACATGATTTTCTACTATTCCCTTCATGCTGAAATGAGAAGCAGGCAGATTTTTTAAAAAAGCGAAGGAGTGGTGCACCTTGGTGACTTAGCAGTTAAGTCCGCTGCCACTGAGTACAGCCCACATACATCCCAAGGACCCAATAAACAAGATGAACGATTATATAAAATAAATGCCCCTTCCCCCTTTCCCTTCCTGCCTGCCTACTCGCATTCATTCTTGACGGCAGCTTCCCTTAAAAAAAAAAAAAAAAAAAAAATTAAAGAAAAAATGTGAAAGAGAGGATCTACACCTCCCCCATGGACCCAGTACCTTCGAAGTGCCAGGTCAGCCTGAGCCTCGTCACTGATGAGCTCGGCTTCACTCTGAGCGATTCGTAGGGCCAGTTCCCTGTCCCGGCGCTCCTGCTCCAGAACCGCTTGCTGCTGGGACTCCTCCTCCCGCTGTCGGGCCAGCTGCTCCTCCACTTCAGCCTTCAAAGGAGAAAAAGTCATTTTACCAACAGCTCTTGACTTATTTACTTGACCACTATTACTTTAAATTGTTCCATACAAGTTCTTTACTAAAGAATGAACATTATTTAACTAGAAATCTCTTCAGGCTCAATTCTTTCTATATTATAATTAATGTTTCCCCTCTTTCCTAATCCAAAAGAAGGTAGAAGAGCCAGAGTTCCACCTTTTTATTACATTAGCACCCTACGTACCACATTAACACCAGCACACAGACAGCAGATATCAGGAATTTAACGTGTTAGTTGTGCTTAGGATAACTTATAAAAGCAAAACGCAACAGAAACTAAAATACATGACCAATTATTTTCAGATATAGACTTTTTTAAAAATAGGCGCATGCAGGAATGAAAGTTAGTAGACAGGCAGGGAGAGGAGGAATAAGCACACCATTTTATTTATCTAGTTGTTCACATTAGTTGCTCCCCCACAGATCTGGGTCCTTGGGTTGTACGTGGATTGTGCTCCTCTGGAGGTGGCTGACCTAACTGCTGCTCCACCAGGGGGTGCCCAAAGAGAATATCTTAATCCTAACTTAATAACGCTATTATCTACAAAGCTGTAAAACAATGTTTTAAAACATGTTTTAAGAGAATGGTGATCTGACTTTCCCTAAGTCAGTAACAACACAAAGAACAAAACTAGTACTTACTGAACTGGGCACAGTTTAAATGCTTTCCCATGTTCTTACTTGTTTAATGCTCACAACTATAATCTACACCCAGTTCTACAGAAGGAAAATTGTGGCCCACAGTCATTCATGACCTGGTCCTTGTACTAATTTCTGTCAGTGAGAGATCCTAGATTTAAACTCACTTCCCTAGATCCAAAGTTCCTTCCCATAACCACTTCAGAAACTACCTTCCATCTTTAGAATAAACTAGTGACACTTTAATCTAGCAAATCATAATCTTGCTTTAACCTATTTGGTTTAATAATTCTGCAAATTCTATTCTGATAAAAAGTTAAGTCTGTTGTCAACTGAGCACACACCTGAATACGTTTTTCATCATCTTCCCTTTTCTTTCTCTCTTCTTCTTCTTGTTTTCTCTTTGCTTCCATCTCAAGTTTCCTACAAAGCAGAGAAAACTCTTTAAAATTTTAATAGAAAATAAAGAATGCTTCAGAAGACGATTTCACTATTAATAAACATGGTTACAGAATGGGGACTCAGGTTAACCTCCTGGCCATACACATTATCAACTAATTTGGAAAAAAAAATAAGATCCAACTCTGATAGTAATTGTCCTGAAACAAAACAAATTATATTCTATAACCTTTAACATCCCTAGAATCACTTAGTTGTAAAGCTTAGCTGTGAGGTCCTGATCACATGCGCTGCCCTTTACTCTTCCAATTAAACGACTCAGATCCCTTCTGTCACCCTATCATACGATCTTCCAAACTGTAATGTTTGTAACTGCAGAAAGTACAAGTGTCTCTTTGTTAGCATATAAATTAATATACACATCATCACTTTAAAAAGAAATTAAGAAATCCTCCAGTATGAGTCTAATCAAAATTCAGGTTATAGTTAAAAATCTTTGTATTAATATTATTGTAATCATTTCCATTATCCTGTTGAGAATACTGAGACTTTCTCAGCCTCACTGAGATTTAGTCAAGGTCATATATAGCCTGTAAAGCAATAAAACTAAGACTCTTGTTTCAAAAAAGAAAAATTAAAATAATTTATGTTGTCATTTAAATAATAAATGCAAATTTTCCTCCATTTTCAAACTTATTCTAAAATTAGTGTTTTAAAAGAATGCATTTTAAAAATAAAATATTTTCAACCACTGTCAACACCACCACAAATTCATCCTTCTGTTCTAATAAAACAATATAAATGCCTCACATCCGCCTCTCCTCCTCTTCCTTTCTTCGACGTTGTTCATCTTCCTCACGTCTTTTTCTTTCTTTTTCCATTTCTTCTTGAATACGCCTCAGTCTTTCTGCTTCCTCTTCTTGCTGCTTTTTTTTCTGTAGTGCACTGAGGAGGTCCTCCGAGCTTTTAACTAGTGCATCATACTCTTTCTGTATTTGCTCCCTTGTCATCATAGTGGACTTTAAAAAACCAGAGTAATAAACATGTGTTTTAAAAAGGTTTTGTGCCAAGACAATGTGCATACACTGAACACTACTGCACTGTATGTTTAAAAATGATTAAGATGGCAAAATTAATGTTTAAATGCTTTTACTATAACTAAAATGGAAAGATAACATGCATATATACAGGAAAGATTAGAAAACTCAGTAAGTAATAAATTCACTACCTTTGCTCTATTATTTATGTATTAAATAATATTCAAAAAATTTAAAACTATCTCTGCACATAAAAATTTGACTATTTCCTAATAATCAAGTAATCAAATACCTAAAGGTATACTTGGAGCAAGACAATATGATGTAGTTAACAGTTTTTAATGAATGATTTGCTATTTTGCCAGCACTTACTATTCTTTAAAAATAATATTCAAATAGTACTTAAGGAATACTTAATGAATTACTCAATACATCCATAACTGTATTGGATGATTTTCCAAAATGACACTTCTAAAAAATATTTGAGTTGGTTTTAATTGACAGTGATACCACGTACATAGAGATGGCTATTAACAGATTTGTAGAATCAACTAAGTTTATTCCAAAAGCATTTATATTCTCCTCCTGATCATTCTTCTCCATTCTACCTCCAAGATTTACCAATGTCTACATAAAATACCTGCAAAATAATATGATGAAAACTCACTTTAAGGTATTTATTATATCCACTATAATTGTACTGACTTATGAAACTATATTTTAAGAAGACATTAAGGCCTTATAAATGAGAAAAAAATAAAATAGGCAGATGGACTATGATTAACAAGTTTATAGAAGAAAAAATTTCAATCCCACTGGTAATAAAACAAAAATCAAAAGAAGAAAAAGCCTCATTTTTATCTCCACAATTGTGGGGGAGGGGTTTGCTATTTAAAAAGTTAAGAAAATTATGCTATAGCCTATACGAATACAGTAACACAGACAAAAGCAAATAACATAAAGGTAGGGATGTGAAATTAATTGCTCATTATGAGAACTATGCAAAAATATATGTATATAAAATAAGATTGGAAGAGGAAAATACAGCAATATAACAGCTGGTTACAATGGTATGAGGGAATAAGGGGCTTTTAGGTGGTTTTCTCTAGATTTTAATAATACTCATTATTATCATAATTTAAAAATTAGTCTCAGAAAGTAGAAAAACAAAAAACAATTTAAGTGCACTAATCCTTTCTCAGTACGGCTATTCAAAAGCTTATCAACAGAGCATAGTATTTTAGTTACTATTTGGGAGTAGG